>JANHGN010004699.1:51732-66662 GCA_024605025.1 Megaceryle maxima | reverse complement strand
TCTTAACAACAAAAAAAATAGGTTTTGGTAGGGATCGCAGGTTTCAGCCTGCCTTTTTAGAGGGGTTTGAAATTAAGGGCGAGGAAAAATGGGCCGGGAGGGGAAGGGGGTGGGGGGGGGGGGCATGTGTGCTGGGGAAGGCAGGAGGGGGGTTGTGGAGCAAGGAGGAATGCAGTGACAGGGTGCAAAGAAGAAGAAAGGATGATCTTGTGGCTTGGATGCTATGTAGGGTCTTGGGATGGTATCTGCTTGCTCTCGCTGATGAAAATATAGTTTAACAGAACTTCTTTATTCAAAATCTCCCCTAGAGCAAATGACAAAAAAAAAAAAGAAAAAAAAAAATCACAAAGAGGCAGACAGAAAACTTTATACCTCCAATTCCACATACATTTGGGCTTCCTTACTTTGAGGAATCTCACTGTCATGAGAGGTCAAAGAACAAGAGCCATGAAGGTTTTGTTATTTTTTTCTTCCTGTGCTTCTTAAGCAGTGAAACCCATGAGATCAGTGTTTACCTTGATTTAATGTCACATCAGAAGCATGACATCCTCAGCAGCCCTGCTGCAGTGCTACTAAATGAAGCATGCCCTGTTTCCTCAGCTGGGACTTAAACCTCTGCCCTTAGAGACCTAAGGGGTGGGGAAGAGGGATGGGGAGAGAGTGATAGATATTGACCCACCTAGCATGTATGCTAAATTAAATAACCAGCCTTTCTTTTTTAACCTATTTAAAACAGTTACCATTCTCTGCACAATTGATGTTTTCGTTTGCGGAGGTTACTGAGGTGGCAGCTGCTGCAGCATGAGCCTCCCCTCCTCTGTACCCTTCCCCTGACTCACATTCTATGGGTGACCTTCACGTGTAAGGACAGTCACTGTCTTAAGTGGGGGGGTGGAGGATAGGGAGAGAGAGAGAGCACATTCTCTCTGCCAGTTAATTGAATCCAGGCCTTCCCTCCAAGTTGTGCTGGAAAAGCCTTATTTTCCTCTTGTGGTGAGGAAACAGTTGTTCATGGGGGAGCTGAGCAGAATAAACCCTCCAAAGTTCCTTTGCTAAAGATGTCAAACTACATTTGAATCACATCCACTCTTAAACCAGAACTGACCCCAGTCTATGGGAGATCACCACTGATTTTAGTGCCACTTTACAGTAAGCAGAACTATGGCTCAGTGACTACCTATTTCGATGACCAATGTTTCAGTGTATCCTACATTTTCCTTTTTCCTGTTCTCCACAGCATATCTACCCCATACTGAGTCTCTGAGATACATCACTCATTATAAAAACTCTCCTTTAAGGGCCTGTTGTGACAACAACCCTTTGAACTCCTGTGCTGGGGGACCACAATGCACAGGACATAAAATTATAGGCAGTTAAATTGTATCATTAAGAGAATATTGTTAGGTCCTATTTGTTTTTTTTTTCCTAGCTTTTGAATACTTTATTTAAGCCAATTTTATGTCACAGGATTCCCCCTGCCATTTTCCCTGAGAGATGATTTTCCTTTACTCTCTCCTCTTTGCATCTCTGTCCTCACCAGGGCTGGATCCAGCTGTGACACAGAGAGGACACAGCATCATAGCCATTCCCTTGTCACAGGATACCCAAGAAGGGCTGTCTGGGGCAGACAGTCTTCTTTCTGCACCAGAACATCTAGTACTGGCACATCCCAAAAAACATCTTTGGCCTTTCAGCTGAAGTTGCTTGATTTTTTTTTAATCCCACAAATGTGTCTGCCCTTCTCCCCTGAGTGTTTAGTTTGGTTTAGCACTGCACCTCCAGCTAGGAACTGAAGGATCTCCATAATTCCACTCCTTTGTCCTTAGCTACAGTGCCCTTAGCTATTTACTCCACTGAGATGTTTCAGGCTGTACATTTCCTGACCTGATGATTGCATGTTTCTGTTTTACAGAGTCCCAGCTATGTGCACTTCCTAGGCACAGCATGCTAACACTTCCCTCATGCTCCGACATTTGCTCTTGCTTCCTAATAATCTTTTGTTACAGTTCAGAATTTCCTCCATAGTTTCAAGAGCCTTTGCTATTATATATGCCTGGTTTTTTCTGACTCCAGCCTCTTCATTGGCCCTTATGGCTTTCTGCAGCTGACAGTGCTGTCCGTACACACAGCCGCTGCTTCATCCATTGGTGTGTCCTCCGCCAACTCCTGTGTCACGGTTTGCCTTTTAATGTTACCTGAACCTGTAGGAAAGCAGCTTACCCTAGACCAGGAATCTGTGTGTGCTTGTGTGCTTCTGGCCACTTTAAAATTAGGAAGACCTTAATTTACAACCTCCCATGTTCCCTGCAGTGTTCCCTGCAGTACCATTTATCATCTCTCCACCATCTATGCTGGCTTCCTCTCACTGAGGGAGACACCAGCTGTGCTGGTAGGAAAGGTGCCTGACCTGCTGGTGTTGGGGTGGGAGATGGGGGTGTTTTACACAAGAGGTAACACAGTTTTTTTTTTTTTTCCCCTTGGTGCTCTGAAATTGTACTGCCTGGATTTGGCTCTTCAGCCAAAGAGCCATATTTGATCTCTGGTCAGCTCAAAAATCATGCTTTTGATACGGTACACTGAAACACACACAGTAACTGATGGCCAGGATAAGAATCAGATCCTCAACCACGGTAAATTGTTTTGGCTTCAGCTATTTTCTTCCAGATGAGATTCGGGGAGCATGGATTAACTATACTGTCTGGAATGAGTCTTGATCATGAATACAGCCATAATGAAGGATGTGGCTCCACTGACCCCCTTGTTCTGCAATATCTTGAGCTTCTCCTCCACGTGGTGGGGCTTGGTGGCTCCTGTGCTCTGCCTTCCTGTGGTGTATAGAACATCTCAGCTGCTCATTCACAATGGGGACGAGCAATGTGAAGGAAAAGGACTTGCTATTCCTGCGCCAAGATGCATGGCAAGGCAGCCTGGGTCCACAGAGACACTCTGATTGATGTGACAGAGAGGGAGTGACAAGCCTGCTGATGTGCTAACAGCATTTTACTCCAGCAGCTCTTGCCAAAATAACAAAACACCTGTGACAAAAACTAAACTGTCTCACTCACTCAGGGCATAGATGCCCAGGACCTGAGAGTCTCCACCTGATGTGAGTTATGAAGCCCTGCCTTTCTCTGGGAAGATGAGTGTGATATCTCTTGACAGGTCAGGCTCAGGGTGCTCTGAGCTCTGGTTTAATGCAGTGTTGTCTTGGCCTGTATCTAAAGGGCTGCCACCCCGTGATTTGTAATTCAGTCTTAACTGCAAGTAAGGAGATGAAGAGTATGCATGTGAGCCTGCGTATATATAAATACAGCATGAATACAGCACCATTTCCTGGGGTTTTCCTTGGGAAATCCTAATTCTCCTTGTCACTCTTATAGAAAAATCATTTTACTTGGTCTGGGGGGTCACACTAGATTTTGGTAGAAGGCTGTGAAAGCTGGAGGAATGCTAGTCCATTTGCAAAGTTTAGGAGGAATAGAAATGTTTGATACCTAATTGCTTGTGATGTACAACTGCCTTCTGCAGCACCAGCCCACACCACCAGGGCTCATGTTTGTGAGGGGACAAGGTCTTCTCTTTCCACACCTAACTGTTGGACCATACACTTTTCTGTCATCACCTTTTCCGGGTTCCTCTGACTTTTCCTTACCATTCCTACCATTAAATATCTTTTCCTCAGTAGTGAGACAGCAATAACCTCTTCCTCCATCTTTGGCGGAGTCTTTATCTTTTGTTATCTTTTTCCCCCGTTACTGCTTGTGATGTCACAGGTCTTTGGGTTATGAGCACACTGAAGAATCTATGGGGTTTTAAAAGCACAGGTTATGTTTTGGAAGGCTATTTTTAAGCCAAGGCACTTCTTCCCTACCCTGGTTCACAACATGACGGTGCAGGGGCAGGAGCCAGCAGTGGAAAAGGAAAACCACAAAATGTTCTCATTGTTGCCAAGGATTTGCATCTGGAAAGACAACTGCAGCTGAAAAGACCAGCAGTAGCCTAGTTCAGAATATCTTGGTTTGGTGACTAAGCTTCTCTTTGGGAGTGGAAACCATGTGGGTTCAAAGTCTTCCTGTACTGGAGGCTGATGCTATATCTGTGCCAAGAGGATGCTGTTGCTGCTGGGAAAGGAGGGTGGTCAGATGATCCTGCTGTGACACTTTGGGGCATCCAGGCTTTCTTTCCTGTCCCTTTATGAGACAAGCTTACAAATGAAAACTGGAAGTGTCCCACTTGTCTCTACTGACATTTTCTCTCTCCCCCCCCCCCTTAGTCTTATTTCACATGAAATTATTTTACAAATTCAGCTTGAATTCACTAGCAGTTGAAATCCCAGAGAGTGCAGATCACAGGAAATAAATGATTCAGCAAAAACAGAAAAAAAATCACCTTTCTCCTTGCTGTCATGTTTGCTTTACTCAGCTCCTGGTGTATCAGTAGCAAATTCTTCTTGTCTGTGACAAGCTTAGACATAACACAAAAGCTGTCACCTGCCTTAGGAGTCCTGAGGTAATTTTATTCAGGATTTTCCTAATTCTACCATAAGAGTCATAAATCATGAGAAGGTTTCTTACTTATCTCACTGGGCTACAGATTAGTGTCACTGCTTAACAAGAAACCCACAAAATCTCTTGCATGAGTTTTCTATCAGTTTGGGCTGAAGACAAGGGGTATTTCTGTTGATGTATACATAATCTATACATTTTCTTCTTTGAAAACAGGAACTGTAGACCCTAGAGAAAATGATCCAGCCCTAATTGCTTCAGTGACCTTTCCCTTGCTGTCCACTGACTATTTCTTTTGTCCAGTCTGGCTTCAAATGCTGCAAGCAGTGAGGCTTCCATCACTTTTTGTGGAAATTATTCTGCTGTCTAATAGATCCCATTCTCTCCCAGGTTACACTGAAGTGATATTTTCATTAATTTCATGTCAGTGCATTCACTTATGACCATATGCTTGCTGTCCCTTAATACTCTAAACCATTGCATTGTTTATATTTCCATTTTCAAGGCTTGTTTAAGCCTATAATCCTCTCCTGAAATTATCACTTGATTAAATTACAGAGAATGACCTTTTTTTAATTTTTTTTCTCTCTCTTATTTCTTAATAATTTTCATTGTCCTTCAATTAATTTCTCTTTAATGTTGTCAATCTTTCCCTGACTTTCAGCATCCAAAATACAATACAGTTTTCAAAACACAATACAATGTTCTAGTTGTACCAGAAAATTGTACAAGGGAATAACAATTTCCCCAGATCAAGACATGAGTCCCCAAGCTCTGCCTTTTGTTCTACTTGTTCTCTGTACTTTGTGACCTCTTCCTCTTAAAGTATGAACTATTTGTCCTATCTAGTAAGATTTGAAGATCCTTATGCATAGTCTGTAAATGCCACACTGCCACAAAAAAAGCAGCAGACATCAGATATCCTATCAGGCTATAAGAAAAAAAGGCATGTAACACAGGATGCCATGGTCTGCTCTGTGGTGGTAAAGCCTTGCTGCAGCACTGCAGCCAACGTTGAATGCTGCATGCAAAGAAAGGTGCAGGCTGTGTGGTGGGGACAGCAGAGAGAGGAATAGAAGCAATCTGAAGTCTAGGAAACACAACCTGTGAGGGAAGACTGAAAGATTTGTGGTTGGTTGAAAGAAAAGACTGGGTCTACGGGAAAGCAATTGGAAAACATGGGTCTAGGAAATTGCCACTGAAAGAAAGGGGATAAAATAGTCTTCCATTGAGGGTAATAAAAAGAGTATTGAGCTTAAATTGCAGTAAAGGACACTTAGGCTAAACACTAGGACAAGTTTTCAGGCTACAGGCAGTGTTTGTGAGATCAGGATGGCCTAGGAAGACTGTGGGAATTGCCAACATCAGAGCTTTTTCAGAACAGGTAGGACAGTTATCTACTGTGGAAAGTTTATATAAATACTGACCCTGTTCTCAGGCAGGGGGTGGACTTGATGAGCTGTATTTTTTTGTGGTCCTGAGGGCAGAAAATGAGTAAAGATTGCTGACCTTTTCACAGTGCTTCTTGCTTTTAAGTAGACGCTGTGTATGTGAGTATGTGTGGAAGCTGCTGGTGCTTGTGTGAGAGAAGCTGACAGATAACACCTAGAGAATGTTAGGTTTTTTCCCCTTTTCCACAAACAATTGCTGTATCCTTGCTTTATTTTAACCTTAAGTTAACAAAGGAGAAGTGATATAATCTGAGTTCCACAGGCTAACGTTTGTATCACTTGTTCAGCACATCTGATCATAACTCTTTCCTGCATCACACCTGAAATTAGGCTTAGAATTATTCCAGAACTGAAGATACTGGATCCTATCGGTCTGATCTGTGAATCAAGATGGAGAGAGATGTTCAACACTCAGTCCTCCGCTCAGCTTACTCAGCTTTGATGCTGACTGAAGCATTTGAACCATCCTTCTCATTATTTACTAATGTGGGATGTGTCCTGCTTGCCCTGTCTTTTCCAGTTCAGTAACATGCCTCCCTGGTACACCCTCCCTCCTTGTCTCTATGTGAACATCCTTTAGCACAAACAAGGAGCATGCTGGAGCTCAAATGAGACACGGGACAAAGGCAAATATGTTTTTGGCCATTTGACTTTGAGGCATACAATGAAATAAAAGATGCTTTTAATTTGTAACCTCAAAGTATTCTACAGAGAGTGGCTGGCAACAGGATCCCTCATAGTAATGGCCATGTGCTCAGACTCTGGAATCCTGGGTCTATGCAGGGGTTAGGTAAGGTGCCAAAGGGGGTTAAAGAAGCAGGTGTCAATCCAAAAGGATGGTCAAGAATCACAATGAGCTAGATCAGCAGTGAGAACCACAGATATCCTGACTCTACCCTTTTATAATGTCCACACCTCTTTCTTGGATCTGGATTTGATTCAGAGCTTGAGTAAGCTCCTGTTTTGGGATGAGTGTGGGTGGTTTAAGGGCTTTCTGCACCTACTGGGAGAGCTATGTCCAGGGATGAGCCAGGGACATTTCTGTTTTCTCACTAATGGCATGGAGAATGGTTGCATGCTGGTGGGAGGGGCAGGGGGCACTGAACTGGTAGCTGAAACAGCCATTAAAAGGACACTGTTTCTTTGAACATGTGGTTTACATGTGGAGAGATATCTGCTGCAGCTGAAACAGCCATTAAAAGGGCATTGATTCTTTGAACATCTGGTTCACATATGGAGATCTTTGCTGCAGATGTTGTAGATGCTATATGCTTGCTCATATGGGCTTCAGAGGTGTCTGGACTAGTTTAGGGAAGGGGAACCTACTGAGGGTTATAAAGATGTCATCAGTGGCTTAGGAAATCTCAGTGGCATTCTGCTGGAGGGCATTGTCAGGGTTTTCTGGATGTTCCAGATATACATTTGATATTCGGTCTCTTAAGAACAAGTACTCTCCAAGCAGTTTCTTCCTGTCACTACTGGGACAAAGGCTCCTGGTTGGATGGACCTCTGATGTAACCCATGATAGCTGACCTTAAGCTTCTACATCAACCTGATCTGTAATTATTACATGAGAAATGCTGGCATGATCTGATGCTTACCATAAAAGAGGACACTGTTGGGCTTATCTGGGTGAAAGCTTCAACTGCGATTTCTCAACAGGGACTCAAAAAGTCTGCTCCCAATATAAAATCCCACATGTAAAATTCATTAAAATTCTAGGCCAGAACTCAGCTTGTCTTTGGTGATTTTCCCTGTTGCAGCTATTACAGGCAGCAGTTTATAAAAGAGGTCTTCACATGACATTGTAAATCCCATAGTGAGCTATTGCAAGAGTAGGGAAAAAGAAATGTTAATCCATAGTAGTAAATTCAGGATCACACAACGAGCACACACTTCCTTCTTGAGGCTGCCACTTGTACATGTAGTGGAAGTCACTCACTGTGAGCCATTTTGCACTGTGTATTGTCTCCTCCCTCAGCTGATAGTGTCATTAAAGACCTTTGCACTTGCTAGTGACAGTCAGGTGTGAACAGAACTGACAGAAGACTTGGGTTGTGTCTGACCTTCTTCTGAAGTGTGATTAGACAAAATGCAGCCAAAATATATAATTTATCATTTCCATAGGGCAGTTTAATCTTCTCTTGAACTCTAACAAGTTCCTTAAAACACTATATAAAATTCTCTAGCTCTCTTAAAATTTAAGCCTGACAGTGGAAAACTGACTTTTTCTTAACATATAAGGCAAGTGCTCTGTAATCCTGATGCTCCACATAAAGTCATGTGGCTGCAGAAAGCAGGCAGGACTTGTTTTCATAGGAGTGTCTTCAGATTGGGAAGGGGATTTTCATATGCAGCTTTGTTATCTCAGGTAAATAACTATTGTCATGCTGCTTGTCAGAAGCTGAGCTGTTATCCAGCTTCCCCCTCTGATCTCCTTAGCTATCCCTCTTCAAATCAAGGCTGGCAAAGGAGGTGAGCTAAACTGCTCCCACATAGCAGATTTGCATCAGTTCAGTCCATGCTGTGCAATAATGCTGCAGATTGAGGCTTTTCTTTCTCTACTAGTCATAAAATTTTCATTATTTATTTAATTTCTATTTGCTACTTTTTATCTTTGTATTTGATCTCCTGTACTTTATAAATACCCATAGTCAAAGTTAGGTTAGGGGACAGATTTACAATGTGCAATCCTAAGGCACGCTCCTGTAGATAAAGCCATTTTGCTGTTAGCCCTGCATACAGCACTTCTGGGAACCAAGGGAGTACGCGCGTGCTTCTTCACTGGTCTGATTGTTTGCTGGTCTGCAGCAACAGTGGAGAGCTGTAATAACCTGCTTGTTGCGCTAGAAGATCAAGGATCTCTCAGAGCCATGGAGGTTTCCCAAGTGATTTTCTGTAGTGGACAATGTCACAACATGGCTAAGGACATCTGATTACTAAATATAGTTCATTTGTTTGTGGTGTAATACTAGCTATTTTTGTTTTGGTAAAGAATGAATAAAATTCTCTGACATGAAGTGGCTGACTGAAAGGGGCATCTGCATGTGCCTGTATGTGTCATGGTCCAAAACCTTGTCCTCCCTGAACTCCAAAGGCAATGCATATTCCAAAAGTAGTTCTCAAATTCACAGGTCAATGACTTTAAAAACCAAAGATATGTGTACAAAGTTCAAGGTCAGACTGAAATCTGTACATCTCAATAGATCTGTTCTCTTCATCTTCTCAGCATTTCTGAAGCAGTAAGACATAAAAAAAAATATTTTGTCCATTTGTAACAATTTCTGCAGAAATCTCTCAATGGATTTTAAAAATATGAATGAATATTCTAAGTTTCCTGTGACTTGTCATGTGCATTTCATGGATGGGGGCACTGAGACACAATTTGCCCTACATCCCACAGCAAGTCAATAGGCAGAACAATGTCTAGCAGTGTTGTGTATCACTCTTCCACCTCTACAGCTATATATAACCTCTAGACAATGTTTTGGAACATCTATTTTTGTTCACTTTTCCTCAACACTGAATAAGAGCATTTTCTCCAACTTTCTGGAGGGAAGACTCCATTTCCAAGGGGATTTCTCAGAGCTGCACATGATCCATCAAACCTGGATAGGTTTCTGAATGTACCAAATCTAAGCTGCTCTAAACCAGGCCTGGACCCAGAGTCTGTTTTTCTGATGCTTTTTCTTTTAAGATCATGAAAATAAAGCCTGGAGAAAAGATAAGCAGGAACATTTGATTCACAGCTTCTTTGCAGAATACACAGCTATTCAATTCTGTTCTTGTGCTTTCTTGTAACACCCCAGGAACTGGGCTGCTTTCATAAGCACTTGCTTATATCCCACCAGCACTCATGATCTATCAGGCAGATAGCAACTTTGATCTGGGCTGATGAGGAATGAAAGCTACTAGTAAAGGCAGAGAAGAAGCCTCCTTCAAATCATAATCTGAGACACTGTCTCCTTATCAGTATCTAGAAATCTTGTTTTGTCCCTGATTTCCTGGACTATCTTGCTGCAGTTTTTTGAACCCTACCGATCAAGGCTTTTCATGGCAATGTTTGCTTTGGGACAGAAAAGGAGATACAAGGGAGGAGACAGTGGTGCAACTGCTAAATGATCTGAGCTTTCTGCCAAGGAAGAAGGGAGCTGGACTGATGCTAACAGTGGAAATGGAGGGAACAACAGTGAAGAGTATGGTTTGAAAATTAGGAAAGTGTTCCCACAGGTGAGACCCAAAGGGCTGGAGAACAACCTTCCCAGAAAAGGGAGGCCCTTGAGTTTGTGTTTCACAGCAAGTGAGCACTTCAGACACTAGAAAGACCTGTAGCCAGTGGAAAATGGGGAAGGAAATAGGCACTGCAGTATGGCGTTTGCAGACTTCCCTTGCATAGCTGTATTACCAGGAGACTCCAAACTGCTGAGGATAAGCAGTGACAGTGGCAAAATGAATTGACGTGTGTGCTGGTACCTGCCTATGCAAAAGTGACATCTATTATGTGATTGCATCAATGTAGGAAAAATGCTGCTAAATCCTACTACATGCTGTGGGCACAGCCACTGCTATTGGTTACTGAGATGCCTCCTGGAGCACAAATTTAACGAGGAGAGCTCATGCCTCTGAATGCCTTTGGATACAGATGCAGAACAAGTTATCCCATCCAGGTTAAGGTGTGATCTTTACAGCGTGACAGCACAGTACCTGCCCATGGACATATTTTTACCCCACAGCCAAGAGAGGTAGTTAGTTTATTGGCAACATAAATGGGATAAGTAAATGCAATGTGAAGAAAGAAGATACACATGAGGCCATTACACCAGAGTTACTGATGCTCTTCTTGGGGTCACACCATAGTTTGTTCTGGGCTTGCTTCTCTGTGTGCTGGTATTCACAGATACCTGGGTAAGACTGTTCAGTGTGGGTGATTAGAAGCATATGGAAAAGCTACAGAAGTGGAGAAAAAAATATAGTGGCTTACAAACCATGAAGCCGTCTCTGAAGAGAAAGGACCAGGGAGTTATATGGGGACAGCACTGAGTGAAACCACTGTTGTCTTGGAAACTCTTAAAAAAAAAAAAAAACATAGAGAAGGATTTTATTTTTCAGAGGCAATCTATGCACACACGCACACACACATGCACACACACACTCTATAGGTAGATAGATAGATAGATAGATAGATGAGAGACAGAGAGAGAGAGAGAGAGAGAGAAAGAGATAGATAGATAGATAGATAGATAGATAGATAGTCATGCTTCTCTACTTTGCTGATGACTCTCACCCAAAGCCAGCCGATATAACAATTTATTGTGTTTGATTTTAAAAGTGAGAATAGGAATGAACCCCTATACTTTCTCTTCAGGATAATGAGAACTGATGTTGTGCTAGCAATTCAGAGGAACAGCTGTTACATACATGGATGAATTAAAGAACATATATGGATGAATTAGACACAGACATAACAGCTTAGATTTCTGACCCTCCCTGGAGAAGAAAAGGAGGAAGACCTGTCTTGGATTATGAAGGAGAAAAGCCATTGGTATAGCTGAAAGGCTTCCTCATGCCTCACAATGAAGTCTGAAAGAGCCAAGAAGACTCAGGTAGCTGCAAACACAGGGAAAATGGACATTAGTGATGGGGAGTGCTTGTGACCATAGCTATCCCTACAAAGTGCTTCCTGGCCAGTGTCACAGGGGCTGAAAAAGAACGTACAAAGGACACTTCCCCTTTAGATTACTTAAAAAACTAATCACTTGTTGCAGAGCCCTGACTAAGGCTCTACTTGCTGCAAAAATTAGTGGAATGCACCTTGCTCAGATGAAAGCAGAAATACAATTTATTAAGCAAGATTATTTGGCTAATTAGTAAAATATAGCAAAGAATCAACCAAGTTAATTGAGGTTCGATTGATGGCAAGGCCACTACATTTCTTATTACAAGACAATTGATCAAAGATAAGCAAATAGGGTTACAATATACGTATGTGCAAGTAAATTTGTATGCAACTAAAAGCAATGTGATTATATGAATACATTTGTATGCAAGTAAAGAAAGCAATATGATTATAATATTTGTGCTAATGAACCTAGAAGCAGTAGAATGATTTTGGGCTGAGATAAATTATTTTCACAGGGATCATGAATGAGAAAGGAGGAAGGGGATAAGGGTAGCCCTCCCATTTGATACTATGATTTTACATTGGACCCCCTTGCTTTCTAAGCTCCTTCAGAGAGGAGCCTAGGTGCAGCTAAATCCAATCTTAGACCTGGACAACAGTTTATGTCTAGGGATACGTGGAAAAGGATAGGATATGAGGTGTTCAAGTTTGGTAAAGTGTTTGGCATAACACAGTAATTCAAAGAAAGTGATAGCAGCGAAATTATTCATTAACACTGGTATGTCAATGCTAAATCAAAATAAACAATTGATTACGATAAATACAATAATTTCTATAAGAACTTTCAAAAGCGAATCATACGTGCACACACAAAGCTGTATGTATATGTAGAGAGAGGTTAACCTATGAATAAAATGGTATAATCCTGCAGATTAGAAGTAAATTTGGCAGCCTGTAATCTCCAGAATCTTTCATAAAAATCCTGTAGAATGCAAATACCTACATCTCCCTTTGTTGGTCTCTGCTGATGGACAGTGAATCTTCCTCGTTGGTCTTTGCAGATGGACGGTAAATCTGCCTCATCAGCTTTACCTGCACACGATCAGACCTGAGAGGCATCCCAACTCAGGGAAATGGGAGGCTCAGGCCTGCTGAGATTCCAGAGAGCTCCAATGGACGTTGCATAGGGTCAATATTTATAGGGTCCTGCAATGATTGACTTTGGTCAGAACTAGGCTCGTACTTCTCCACTGTGACCACTTATCTTCTCAGGAACTTGGTTCTAGCAGTCACACGGGGTTGAAATGCATCAGGTACTAGAAATTCTTTTGGGCCCAGGAGGTTGCACACAGAGACAGGGTGTACCAGGCACCAGGGCCTACCAGCTTCCCATTCTCCTGTGTTCACCAGGCCTCAGCAGTACCAAGGCAAATGGTACCAGTGCAGGAGCATCTTGTAATGTGCCCCGGGAGTCGGCCTCTTTGCAGAGTCGCCAAGGGGCGGGGGGGGCGGGGCAGGTCTGTACCACCACAGCCAGTGAGGCAATTTTCCCTGTGCAGGAGGTGAGATGGCGGGAAGGACCTGCAGAAGGCTCTGGAGTCATCTTTCAGCACTTTGGGAGTACAGTCCTTGCCATCAGGGACAAACTTGCTACTGCCTATGGGAATGGTGACAGTGTGCGCATATGTGAAAAAGGAAAGCAGCGGTACCCATGAGTTCTGCGACCGAGCACTGGCCTGAGGTGGGCAGGGGCAGCGCGAGGGAGAGCAGGGACCCGCCAGAGCCGGCAGCTCTCCTGGGCGAGGCCGAGAGGCCGAGGTACCTCGGGGCGTTGCCGGGGCGACCGCGGGGCGAAGCCAGACTGAGACTCTCTGACCGCGCAGCGTGGAAGCCGCGGCCGCGCCTCGCGCTCGAGCACAGCTGGCAGGGCACGCAGGTGGGCCCCACATCCCGCCTGTAGCTCCACAATCGCAGGGAAGCGCAGCATGGACCTGCCACAGTGGTGGGAACTGGCCTGGGAACAGGGACCGGTGCTCTCATGAGGATGGTACTGGTGAAGTCTGATTTGTCCACCCAGACAGACTCAGACAAGAAGGCCGTTGCCAGAAGAACTGTGGGGACCCAGCGGGATCTCCCACAGAAAGCTGTGGCCGTGCAGGGCTCGGCTGCAGGGAGTGCCTGAGCCTGGTGCTCAAACCCGAGGACGCAGAGACACCTCTGTGTGCAGGATGACTGGGTGAGGCATCTGCTCAGCTGGGTGGCTGAGCAGAGGAGAGGAATTCACAGAATCATAGAATTGTTTCGGCTGGAAGAGACCTTCAAGATCATCAAGTCCAACCTTATTCCTATCCCTATCAAAACCACTAAACATCTACCTGCCTCTTAAACACCTCCAAAGATAGGGACTCCACCACCTCCCTGGGCAGACTATTCCAATGCCTGACAACCCTTTCAGTAAAGCAATTCTTCCTAATATTCAGCCTGAACCTCCCCTGGTTCAACTTTAGGCCATTTCCTCTTGTTCTATCTCTTGTCACTAAGGAGAACAGACCAACTCCTGCCTCGCTACAACTTCCCTTCAGGTAGTTGTAAGAGCAATAAGGTCTCCCCTCAGCCTTCTCAAGGCTAAACGGCCCCAGATCCTTCAGCCTTTCCTCATAAGAGACATGCTCCAAACCCTTTACTAGCTTGGTAGCCCACCTCTGTACCCTCTCCAGCACCTCCATGTCCTTCCTGTAGAGAGAGGCCCAAAACTGGACACGGTATTCAAGGTGCGGTCTCACCAAAGCCAAGTACAGGGGAATGATCACCTCCCTGCTCCTGCTGACTACACTATTCCTGGTACAGGCCAGGATGCTTTTTGCCTTCTTGGCCACCTGGGCACACTGCTGGCAATTGTATCAGGGCATGTCAGAGGAGTATCAGGGAGTGTGAGAGGAAGATGGATTGGTGGAGCCACAGCCTGAGGCAAAGGCAGCAGCTGGAGGCTACACCAGAAGCAGAGGATCCCCTCCCTGCTCGCCACCGGATAGGGGGGATCTCAGAGACCTGGGGGTAATAGAAGCAGGTCCCTGCACAGGGAGGCAGGTGAATCCCTTCCCAGCCTCCCTCACCTTCCCAGTTGCCCTTGTACAACAGGTTTTGGGCTCTGGAACTTCAGGAATGGGCAAATGAGGATGTAGATGAAGGTCTATCCAGAAGTGAGTCAGCTAGCCCCACACACTAAGGCTGCTTGTGTTAAGAAAAAAAGGAGGGTCGTTGTCATAGGTGATTCTCCTCTGAGTGGAGCAGAGGCCCCATGTGCCAGCCAGATCCATCCCACAGGGCAATGCTGCCTCCCTGGGGCCTTGGTCA
>JANHGN010004699.1:22470-51632 GCA_024605025.1 Megaceryle maxima | reverse complement strand
AGAGCTCTTTATGTCGGGAAGTGTTTTGATTGTACAGAGCTCAGCGACTGTGATGATGAGGTCGAGTGCTTATGGGCCAGGATGAGGGGGCAGCCAATAATGCAGATATCCTGTTGGGAGTCTGTTATAGACCACCCAACCAGGATGAAGAGGCAGATGAAGCATTCTACAAGCAACTGGCAGAAGTGTCAAAATCATCAGCCCTTGTTCTCGTGGAGGACTTCAACTTACCAGACATTTGCTGGGAATACAACACAGCAGAGAGGAAACAGTCCAGGAGGTTCTTGGAGTGTGTGGAAGATAACTTCCTGATTCAGCTGGTAAGTGAGCCCACCAGGGAAGGTACCTCGCTAGACCTGCTGTTTACAAACAGAGAAGGACTGGTGGGTGATGTGGTGGTTGGAGGCTGTCTTCGGCTTAGCGACCATGAAATGATAGAATTCTTCATTCTTGGCAAAGTAAGGCAGGGAGGTCAGGAGAACCACTAGCATGGCCTTACAGAGGGCAGACTTTGGCCTGTTCAAGACACTGGTCCTGAGGGGCAAAGGGGTCCAGGAAGGATGGACATTTTTAAATAAGGAACTTTTAGAGTCACAGGAGCAGGCTGTCCCCATGTGCTGTAAAACAAACTGTTAGGGAAGACAGCCAGCCTGGCTGAACAGGGAGGTTCTGATGCAACTCAGGAAAAGGAGGAGAGTTTACCACCTTTGGAAGAAGGGGCAGGCAACCCAAGAAGAATACCGGAATCTAGTTAAGTCGTGCAGAAAGAACATTAGAAAGGCAAAAGTCCAGCTAGAACTTGAGCTGGACACTGTTGTAAGGAATAATAAATAAGGTTTTCACAAATACGTTAACAGTAAAAAGAGAGCCAAGGAGAACCTTCACCCATTACTGGATGCAGTGGGGAACATTGCCACCAGGACTGAGGAGAAGGTTGATGTACTTAATGCCTTCTTTGCCTCAGTCTTTAACAGTCAGACTAGTTATCCTCAGGGTATTGAGCCCCCTGAACTCGAAGACAGGGACAGAGAGCAGAGTAAACCTTCCATAATCCAGGAGGAAGCAGTTAATGACCTGCTACACCAACTGGTGTCTATGGGGCTGGATGGGATCCACCTGAAAGTGCTGAGGGAACTGGTGCAGGAGTTTGCCAAGCTACTCTCTATCATTTATCAGTAGTCCTGGTTAACAGGGGAGGTCCTGGATGACTGGAGGCTGGCCAATGTGACACCCATCTACAAGAAGGGCCAGAAGGACCCAGGGAACTATAGACCTGTCATCCTGACCTCAGTATCAGGGAAGTTTATGGAGTGGTTCATCTTGAGTGAACTCACACAGCACATAGAAAATAACCAGGGAATTAGGTCCAGCCAGCATGGGTTCATGAAAGGCAGGTCCTGCTTTGAGCAACCTGATCTCTTTGTATGACCAGGTGACCCACCTAGTGGATGGGGGAAAAGCTGTGGACGTTGTCTATCTGGACTGTAGTAAAGCCTTTGACACCATCTCCCACAGCATTCTGCTGGAGAAGCTGGTGGGTCGTGGAATAGACAGGTGCACTCTTTGCAGAGTTAAAAACTGTCTGTCTGTCTGTCTGAGGCCAGACAGTTGTGGTGAATGGAGTTAAATCCAGTTGGCAACCAGTCACAAGCGGTGTTCCCCAGTGCTCAGTTTTGGGGCCAGTCTAGTTTATAACTTTCTCAATGATCTGGATGAGGGGATCAAGGACACCCTCATTAAGTTTTACAGATGGCACCAAATTCAGCAGGAGTGTTGATCTGCTCAAGGATAGAAAGGTTCTTCAGAGGGATCTGGACAGGTTGGATAAATGGGCTGAAGCCAGTGGTAGGAAATCTAACAAGGCCAAGTGCTGGGTCTTGCACTCGTGTGACAACAACCCCAGGCTACTCTACATGCTTGGGGATGAGTGGCTGGAAAGCTGCCTGGAAGAAAGGGACGTGGGGATGTTGATCAACAGCTGGCTCAACATGAGCCAGCAGTGTGCCCAGATGGTCAAGAAGGCCAAAGGCATCTTTCTCTGTATCAAAAATAGTGTGTCCATCAGTAGAAGGGAAGTGATCATGCCCCTGTACTTGATACTGGTGAGTCTGCAACTTGAGTGTTGTGTTCAGTTTTGTGTGCCATAGTTTAAGAAGGACATTGAGGTGCTGAAGCAGGTCTAGAGAAGGGCAGCAAAGCTGATGAGGGATCTGGAGAGCATGCCTTATGAGGAGAGGCTGAGGGAACTGGGGTTGTTTAGTCTGTAGAAGAGGAGGCTGAGGGGAGACCTTATTGCTCTCTACAACTACCTGAAAAGAGGTTGCTGTGGGGTGAGTGTTGGTCTCTTCTCCCAAGTAACTAGTAATAAGAAATGGGCTTAAGTTGAGCCCATTAGGTTTAGGTTGGACATTAGGAAGAATTTCTATACTGAAAGAGTTGTTAGGCATTGGACCAGACTGCCCAGAGATGTGATGGAGTCACCATCCCTGGAGGTGTTCAAAAAATGTGTAGACATTATACTTCAGGACATGGTTTAGTGGTTATGATAATGTTAGGTAGGCAGTTGGACTTGATGATCTTGGAGGTCTTTTTCAAACTTAATGATTCTGTGATTCTGTACGTGAGCATGCACCAAGTGAGAAACACCACTCAGCTTCTTTGGATGAAGGCAGCTCAAGCTCACATACCTCCTGTCCTCCTCTTGCACAGTGAAATGAGGTGCTATCAAGAAGAAGCAGTGGATGATTTGGTCCCTCAGCTGAGGTTTATGAGTTTCTAAACCAACCTGCCAAAACAGGCACTGGCAGAGTGAGGAGTAAGACATATTGTGCAGGGGAGAAGATTGTTATATTTACTGTTTCTGTGGCTTCTTGAATGGATATAAAAAACATGCTGGACTCTCCTTTTGGTGGAAAAATAGGTGTCCATTCTCTCTTCCCTTGCCAGAATCTCAGGGAAATAGATGTCATTTCCCTCTTTCTTTGTTGTGCAGTAGCTTGGGAAGACAGCCAGCAGCAGACATCCAGGCTCTGTCATATGCATGCACTCTAGCATGGGCAATGAACTCCTTTCAGATAGATTTATTTCACTGCTTTCCATGCCACCTCTCTTTGCCCACAGCAATACATTATCACAGCACCCATAACAACCAGGTCCTTGAATCACTAGCCTGTGATTACTAGCCCTGCCTGGCATGGATTTCACTCCTCCATCCTTAATATTCCCACCTCTTCCGATATCTGTAAGGAGCCACACTGTTGTTTTAAGTCTGAATTAAGTCTTTTTGTACCCTACACAGCCCTCTGTGAGGGTCTGTATCTGCCTTGGTTGATACCATGCTGGTCTGTTAGGACCTGGAAACTCATGCTCTACAGTGGTGGTCCACTGCAGCTCTGATGTTTGGCATGCCAGTCACCTATGATCTCTGATGTGGATCTACAGGAACCTCTTGTCTGTTTAGAGATGCAGCTCTTCTCAAACAGCATTCTTTCCATGTCCAACTGGTTGAAATAACTTCCATCATTACTGTTCCTTCTATTCTCCATGCTGCTCGTTGTGGTTTGTTTTCCTGAGTGGTCTGGGCTTGGGAGATGACAGACATGGGCAGTGTGAGTTCATGTAGCCTATTATTGGAAGGCAACATACAGCCCACTTGGGAGTCTAATCTACCCTCAGAAAGTAACTTGGTGGAAATGATACCTTGCTTGATAGCAAGGAGCACGTACACTGGTGTCATGAGTACTGCAGTCCTTGTGGCTAAACCTCCTCTGGCACCTCACAGTGGGAGATGTGAATGGAGGCTGTCCTACTATTAATTTACAACAGCAACATCCAGCTCCCTCTAAACCACTGCCAGTATCTTTCTGACAGTATTCTTATCTTGGGAAAAAGGTGCTGGTAAAAGCTACATTAAAGCAGACTATCACCAAACAGAACTATCAGGCCACTGTAAGTCAAAGCCACTGATTTACCTGTGATGGTTTATGAAGGAGCATCAGCTGCCACAGCCATGACCTCAATAAGGAGTGTCTGCAATAACACTTGGGACATGGTTAGTCCCTTTCAGGAAAGGATGCATACACACATGTTCTGTGCCTCATGTGGGGGACACCAAGGCGGTGTTGCCTTAAGATATTCCCATCAGTTAGGTAGCAGGGTTGACTCTCCAAGCCACCATTCCTTCACACTAGCTGCTGCCTCTTGAGCAGCTTGATGAGCAGCCCTTCAATGCTTACTGCAGTGTTGAGTATGTGTAAATTAAGCAACAAATTTCATAGCTTACCTAAAACTGCACTTGGGCCACGCTCTCTTCCAGTGTAAAACTGAAGCCATTGGTGCCATGGTACTAAGTTGAGTTATGGTGCCAAGTGTCTGGCCCATGACTTCTGCCTGATTCATGTTAGCAAGCGGATCTTGCAATCTTTACCCTGGGAAGAGGGAGCTGCAGGGGCAAAAAGAAAACCCCCAAGTAAAAGTCAGGAGAACACAGAGCTGGGAGTTGACACATGATTTCTGCTGTGTGATGGGTTTATTGAGTTTCCCATGATATTCTTCCTCGAGGTTGCTGAGTACTTATCATAAGGTATTATTTCATACCCTGTGCTTTGCCATGGATTGGCAAAGTGCTCAGCCCAGGTGCTCTTGTGTAAGACAGTTTGCATTTCTTACATGACCTCCCTTCTGGGTGCACTAGGGGAAGGAGGGGCTCTCGCTTTGACTAAACCAAGTTCCACCTCTACTGATCTTCATGGAGCACCCCTGGGGACTGCAGCTGGTCAGGGTTCCTGGAAACTTGCTTTGCATCCCTCTTTGCACTTGATGGTTACAGCCTATGTTCCAGATGTGACCTTTGTGTAGGTGACAAAAGAAGGTCTCCTTTGTAAATCTAAAGATATCCATTATCCAGTCTGCATATTTCCTCAGTTCAGAGGCAGATCTTTGTGCATCAAGAAACAAAGAAGTATGCTTTCTTCCTGTATATGATTTTTTCTTTTTTGTACTTTTTTATCCCCAACTATTTTATATCAAGGGCTATTAATCATAAAGACTATAAAATGAATCCTCATAGGAGACGGGGAAATGTCTTGGCTTCAACAGTTTAGTAATGGGTTAGACAGCCTTTTCATGTGCAGTTTGCCAATATGAATCCAGCCCACACCAGCAGAGACTGCAAATTTCTATCATGTGCTGACTGGCTGTCAGCCGATAGGAAATGAACTTAGTCCCAGTTCAGTTCCTACTCAATCATTGAACGTCAGAAATACCACCACTGATGGAAACTGTCTCCCTCTTTCACTGGCAAGCCTGGCAGAGAGGCTAGACAGTGAACAAGCTTCAAGCTACTCTCTCATCTCTGGGGATAATATCTGAGGCATATTAGCATCAGGAGCTGTAAGAAAAAAGCGTAGTCAAGCGTTGCTAGTACTCAGCCTGCTCTGTGTTGAGGCTTGTTGCTGTTAATTTGAGACTTTTCAGGGGCCTCATATTTAACACAAGCATAAAGAGATTCTCAGGAAGAAAGAGAAAAATTGCAGGTGGTGGCTTGATTGGAAAGGCACTAAAATGAGTAGTCTAGGCAGAGTTTTAACAGGTGAATGTGCTTTCACACAAGAGCTTGAAGATGTCTCAGATGCAACAGTTTTGCATTCTGAAGCTGTTCCAGGGAGAGGCAGAACTGCTCAGATGTCACAGTGAGGCCTGCTTGGGTATTTTTCAGCTGCCTTGATTTTATTGAGAAAAAAAAAAAAAAAGCCAGCTTGCTAGAACCCAAAACTTCTCAGTAGTTCTAATTAAAATTCAGTTAGGAAGGATTTTTACAGATTAATGATTGAATTCTTAATCAATGTGATTTTCTGTCTTGCCCTAAGTAGAGGCCACTAGCCAAATGCCTTCTGGTACTAGGCACATCACATCAAAGTAATGCACACAAGGTGCTGCAGCAGAAGAGGAGAAAAGAGCCAGATGAGAGTGTTGACACTGTGCCATCCCACTGGCACAAAGACAGTTTGCTTCTCTCTTCACACCTGCACTGTTGCAACATCCCTAAGAAATGCAAGCTCACATTTAATCTGCATTTCCTGACCACATCCCAGCCTATAGGAACAGGTATGGAAGTTCCCTCCAAAGTTTCTTTCCATATTGTTTTAACTTTTGGGTTGGGGACTCTACAAGCCAAGACAGAACAAAATCTGTCTCCGTCTAAGCACTGAGCATGTGTGCAAGTGTGTGTATGTGCATGCATGACTGTGCAAAAGTGCACGTGCACCACATGCCTCTGCGATTCTGCTCTGAATGCTACAAACAGTGGATGTTTTCAGCTATGGTTTTGGTACCTGCTCAAGGTTGTTTTGTTTTGTTTTGGTTTTTTTTTTCCTTTCACAAAGAATTGCTCACTAGAGTCATTGCTTTAACAACTGGAAATGGCAGGAAAGGTGATAGCTGATTTGCCACCAGTTTGAGATTGAATTTATGTAGCATAATGCTTCAGAGCACTGGTAAACGTTGCTGTGTCAAGCCTATGGCTGAAGAAGCCAAGGCACAAAGTCTTGTCCACAAAGTCTGTGCCATCAGAGATAGCAGCAGAACCAGGACCAGGATTCAGATCTCCTGGTACCTCGTTCCCTGTGCTAACCATTGAAGTGCTGCTTACTGCCTGTGCTTACAGCCATGTATCTTGCTTTCATTGCTGCTTTTGCATTCTTGTTGATCTGAGCTCTCCCTTTAGCTATGCCTTTCAAGTTGTAGAAGCTGTAATGAATATGTATCAACATTTCAAAGCCATAGATCCTGTGGTGGAGAAAGGGGACAAGAGAGACAGACACACATACAATCTAATTCATTTTTAAACGTCTGTAACTCATCCAAGAGCATTATCAATAATTACTAGAAGAAAGCAGTAACTCACATCACAAAAAATCAGTGCTTTGGCAAAAAGCCTTACAGATATCTTGCACATGCAAAACCTTTCTTGAGCATGTTAATCAGCTGGGGGGTGGGGGGGGAGAAGGCAACCTTGCTGTCTGTTCACAACTCTGGTGGCCTTGCCAGGGAACCCTGCTGTTCTGTCAGTGCTGTGCCTGCGTCAGGCACTCTCTAGGCTCCTGCAGACAAACTTGATGGGTGCATGCTAGATCTCATCCCTGGCAGGAGGTATGGGTTTTCAGAGGAGCTTTATGGGAGCCAGATGCGTTATTTTCTTAAGTCTCCTGTGAAAGATCAAGCCTGGATGCTTGCTGAATATCCCCTCAGGGTCTCACCTCTGCCTTCTCTCAGCTTCAGTCATAGCTGTCCTATGCTCGTGGCAGGGCAATGAGCATCTCTGATGACTTCTGTTATACCACGTTTAAAGTCATTCCTCTTAAAACTGTAACTAAGATTTAAGTGGTGGCCTGGGACATAGCAGTGGAAATGGATCCAGAACTGCATCCGGTTTGCAGTCCCCAGCAGCTACCTCCCACTTGCAGACCAGAATCCTCACCATAGAGAAAACCAAGGTAGGAAAAACAGATAGGGAAAGTGAGAGGGATACTCAGAGAAGGGAGGCTGCTTGTGTGAAAACGTAAATATATTTTTTACCTGAAGCCACTCCTGACTGCTCAGTTTCTGGACATGAAGCTACCATGGCTGTGGTATTTAGATCCATTCCCACCTATCCCATTTTCACAGGCTGCCAAAACCATCCCTGACTCTGGGACAGGGGCAGCTGGGAGCTATGACCTCTCCTGCTGCCACACACTAGGACAGTTAGGATGCTTTCCTGACTGCTTTTCCCTGGGCTTAACAGCACAATTAGAGCAGGGACATTAGCAACAAGTGCCCCAGGCCATCCCTGCTTTCATGTCAGCCTCAGGCAGAAACATAGCTGGGACTGCAATGTCCTAAACCCAATGGTTAGATCTGCTGGGGCTCATCAGTCTAAGACTCGGGCCTCCTCTGCAGCTAAAGCTGAGCAAAATCTTGTCATAGGACTGACAGTTGCAGCATTTGGGTCACCCTTGGTACAGTCCTCTGCTGGGCTATAAGTGAGGAACATTTGGCTGTTTCAGGTAATATAACAGCAGCTGCTGACTCTGTGGTGTGCGTCTCATGAAACTGCCAAACACCTGTACTCTCCAGTTGGCATCTAGTTAATTAACGGATAAAATGCAAGAGATTAGCTTTCTGCACAAAGACCTGTATGCTTTAAATCCTGCAGGTGCACCCGGCACTTTTAACAGATATGGAGAAGGTATGGAGAAGACCATTTGGATTGGAGGCATCTGCCTCAGTGGCCTGAGAGGGCAAGGACAACCCATGGTCCGTAGATGGACAGCTTTCAAAGGATGCTTAGAGATGTTCAGATTCTCTTTTTCTAGATGTTGCTCCTGAAGTCTTTATTTGAACCTTGATAGTGAGTGTTGTTACAAGAATTCTTAGACATTTGGCACGATTTCCTATCTTTATAGACGTTATATATCACATTTTATTTAATCTCATAAATCAAACATTTGTTTGTAGTGGTCCTTGCTGTTTCTTATGTAATGTCTGATGATCTGTGCCATAAATGGGCCACTTTGTACTGGCCTGTTACTCAGGAGTCCATATACTGTACAGACTTTGTCTAAAGCTTTAGGGCATCAAAACAGGGACATTTCCTCACTTTACAAATATCCACTTTTCCTATGGCAAACAGAACTGGGTCTTTTAGGGTTTGGAGTTTTTTCTGTGTTTGTTGATGAGAGAACATAGCCCTGTGATGTCATTGCATTGCTGGCTAACAGCAGGTGACATCACACTGTGGGGCAAGTCTGTCTCCTAGGAGAGGGAACTGAAAGTGCCTCATTGTGTTGCAGATGCGTAACTGCTCGGACAGATTGGGTGTGAAACTCTACCTGGATGCAGTGGACAGGAAAACAGAAATCAAGGTGGTTCTTTTCCAGCCCTTCCTAAAGTTGTGGCACTGATACCACAGTAGAGGTAGTGAAATGCTGAATAGAAATTGGTTAGATTAGCACTTTCTAACTTTGTTATTACAGCATAGTCAGAAAGCCAGGCCAGAGCTGTGCTTTGTAAACCTAGTGAGTAATGATCTGAGCTATAGATTATCCAGTAAATGAATACTCAGCTGGTATACCATGATACTGTCATTCCTGAATCCATTCCACACAGCAGTATATGTAGAGTTGTAATACTGTCTACATAATCCGTGGGTAGTGTTGCTATTTTTTCCCTTAAGCATATGATGGACAAACAGCTTTTTCACTGTACATTTAAACCACTTCCATCATTTCTATTCATCTGTCCAGAATAAATTATATAGGGAAAGATGTGTAGGTGATAAAATTGCCCTCCATTTTTATCTGTTGTTTTTTTAACTGACAAAGGAGAGGCAATGGATGAGGTGACACAGCAGTGGGTGGAAAACATAAATAACTTGTGTCTCCAGAAGCAAACCCTAAAAGCCAACTTGACTCTTTGGGGAGTGGGACTAGCAGCAGTCTGTGCGATAAGATGTTGGCATTCTTGCTTTCTTAAAGCTTTCTATCTAGCTTTGCGATCTCTCAACTATTTTTTGTGGGTTTCTTTAAAAACAAAACCAAACTAAGATCCCATTTCACAGGGATTAGAGTTTCCATGGAAAGTTGTAGCCCTTGGCGCCTGTGGTAGGTTGTGGCGTGGCTGTAATGACAGCCCTAGCCTGGTCCCGCCGGTCCTGAGACGTTAATGTGCTCACAAGCGCACACATGGAGGAATACATGCAATTCGTCTCTAATGGGGTTTTAATTTTGTGCATGCAGGAAGTACCAGATAACAACCTTGGAAGCAGACCTTGATTGATCACAGATCTGGTATGGCATTTGGGTGGCACCAACAAGGCGCTTGGTGCCCTTGCTGGTCTGCCTGTGACGTCCCAGTCTCCACAGCTTGGTTTGTCATCAGCCTCTTCAAGAAAATTACTTTTGAGTGGTTTTCCTGATGTGGAGGTTGACCACTGAACTAGAAAACCACCCTCTTCAAACTTTCTCTGGTTCTTTCTCTGGCCCTTCTGTGTCTTACTCTCCAAGGCTTCTGGCCAAAATCAGCCTGGAGTTGAAGGGTCAGCATCTGAACAAAATTAGAAGGCTTTTCAAGAGCCTGACTGGCTGGGCAAAGGGCCTGAATCAAAGGAGTAGAGCAGAGGGGGTGGAGACCAAGGGACAGGGGCCTCTCAGGGAGCTGGGAGCTGGACAGGGGAGAGGATGGGAAGGGGACACTGAGATCAGATCAGTGGGAAGGAGGTGGAGATGGAGACCAAAGGATGGGGGTGGAGAGGGACTAATGCAGGAGCTGGGCATGGTGGCTGAGGCATCAGAAGGATGCCAAAGGAAGGGATCTGCTCCTTGCTCTTCTGAAACCCTGTCACACACATGAATCAAAAGGAGCAAAGGGTCCATAGAGAAGCACCTCCAAGTCAAGTATTACCTGGGCAAGCTTCCCTAGACTTCATAGCACATACATGCTAAAACACTATGTTTGATTATGTGCTTACCTGTGATATCATGCACAAGGGGGGCTCTGCCTTGCAGCAGCCCAGACACACCTTGGTGCCTGTGCTGCAAGCAGCTGCCCTCTCTCAAAAAGGTGTTCAAAGCCTCACTGGCAGCAAGCACACAGCACAGTCAGTGGCTTGTTCCTGCTGCAGTGACTGTCCCTGCTCACACAAGGGAAGCACTTCAATGAGAGGAAGGCTTCCCTGTGTTATTGTGCCAGCTCTTGAGCTGTAGTGGGTTTTATGGCTAAGGAAAATAATAAAAGTTTGGGCATTGTTTTATCTTTTTTTCACACGTACTGACTGCACTCTTTGGAGCGAGCCTGGGTGAGCAGCTGGGGACTCAGGAGGTCTGCTGGGCTGGGATAGCAGAGGGAGGTTAAAGGGAGAGAGGGGTGCAGCCTCCTTCATATCAAGGCAGAGTATCTAAAAAACAGATCACAGAAACATGCTTGGGGGATAGAAGAAAACCATTATTTTACCCAGCCTAAGTTGCATTGGAAATTTGTGGGACCAAGTGGCTGAACCCACAAGTAACAAACTAGTGACCAAAATAGACAGACTGGGCTATGCTATGCCATTCATTTCTCGGTATAGGATTTTCACAGCTGCACCGTTACCTAATTGATTAATTTTAGAAGATATACATATCATCTGCATAACACCTGTAGTCCGCTGTTCTCCTGCTCTGTTGGCTTCCTGCATGCAAGCATACCTAGGTCCTGGGAGAAGGCAAGGATGACCCTGACAGAAAGGACTAAAGCCAACTTGGGGTTTATTCCGATGCACTCAGACTGTATTAGGGAACATTATTTGCAGCACAATGGAAGTACGTAACTCTTGCAATGTAGGTAGGCACATGTGTTTGGCAGCTGAACAAGCAGGAAAATTAAGACTTGATCTGGTTCTGTTTAAGACAAATGGGATTTTAGTCACTGACTTCAAATGGAGCAGGACTGGGACCTGAGAGCAGAGACAGTCTGGCAGTTTGTTGTTTGCCTACTGATCTCATGCCAATATTGTCTGCACCGGTGCAGGGGAGCACAGAAGCCCAGTCAGAGGCAGGGGGGGAATAATTAGCAGCGCTTATTAAAAGCTATGGCGATTATTCATTACAGCTGCTGTTGGCCACCCTGCTTCAACAGCATGAGCTCTGGAGTAGGAGGCAGGGGGAGGGGGAAGGAGAAGTAAATGGGGGCCTCCTTCACTCTGGTGTTCCAGTGGCCATCTCTTTTACAGAAGACGGATGTTGCGCTCTAAGTACCTCTCCAGAGAGCTAATGGCCGACATGGCATTATTACCAGCCTGCAATGAGCTCCATTTTTTTTTTATGATAGTAATTTGTTACACCGGTTTGCCACATGCCCGCTGCTTCCTTGTTAATCCAATAATCTATATGAGAAAAGCAATTTGACATTCCTCCTTCCCATCTGCCACCCATCACCCAATCTATATCTTAACTACCAGTGATTTATTAATGGTGTCTGCATTAAGCACATCTCCGCTTCATTGGCGCCCTCGATTCCCTCTCTCCTAGAGACACTCTCTGGATACGTTTAGAGAGCAGAGTCAGCATGGAGGTGAAAAGCAACAATAAAAGCAACTGAGTCAGGGGATTTCGGGTGCTTTGGTCAAATAATCCACATACTCCCAGGCAAATGAGTCCAACAGCCCAAAGCCCACTCACCTGAGACTCAAGCACATGCTCAGACCCATGCTCCTTGCAAAACATGATGCATTACACAATGCAGGGCCTTGTCAAGTTTGTGCCTATAATCTCCTTGCCAGCATCAGTTTGCATCCAGTGTGGGTCAGTGTTCGGCAGCTGTTAGAAGGGGATTTTTATGGGGCTTAATTCAGTAGTTTTTGGGCAATGCTTCAACAAGGTAAAACAACCAGATCCATCATCTCTGGAAACAGTGAAGTACAGCATTCAGTGTCCTGGATTCCTTAA
This sequence comes from Megaceryle maxima, assembly GCA_024605025.1. Classification (NCBI taxonomy): domain Eukaryota; kingdom Metazoa; phylum Chordata; class Aves; order Coraciiformes; family Cerylidae; genus Megaceryle; species Megaceryle maxima. The sequence continues at coordinate 39,171 of JANHGN010004699.1, read as the reverse complement.
AAGTCTGGGAAGAGTGGGTTTGTTAGCCTTTCTGTCAGTGGCAGAATGAACAGAGCAGCCTTTATCTGATCACCTATTTTCAGGACGCTTGTAAGCATGCTGTACCTTCAATACCTTCAACAAAGTTGGTTTGAAATCAGCCAATGAATTCAAAAGCTATTGGAGGTGAAGGGCATCTGAGAGGCTAATGTACACACACACATGGACACACATAGTCCCGTGTGCTTACACAGGCCTTGTTTCCTTAGAAACCAAGCTAAAAATCTACTAGCAATATTTCAGCTTGCTTGCCAGTATCAGTAAGGAGCTCAGGGACTACTTGAGTCCTGTGAAATGAAATTATTCTTTCCTTTCTAAGGAATTCTCTGCTCAAAATAAGATTTGGGAAGCACTGATTCTCACACAGCTTGAAGCTTGTGCTGCTCCACCTGCGTGGGTTACAGGACTGGCATTCCCAGTCATTCACCTTTCATTCTCAAAATTCAGATGGTGTCCTCACATATGCTGTCTGTGCACTGCAAACAGGTTTCATTGATTCAATTACTCCCCGTACGGCCATGGCGTACGCACTTACAACAAGCTCAGCATCTTGCTGTATTTCTGTCTATGCAAAACCACTGCTTAATGACTTTCAATTTAACTCGTGTGGGAAAACCAAAGAAGAATATTTGGGTTTACATCAAAGTTTGTCATGTTCATCACTTCTGCCATACTCCTAGAGATTTAAAAATGCAGAGTGTAGAAAACAGATCTTGAGGACTACATAATTCAACATGGCTAGAGTTGGTCACGTTAAAACTTGCTGTTATATAGAAAGATCATACTGCAGGTTGGATACAACACACTTAGAAAGCATGGGGTGTGGACAACACAGCAGATGATACCTTTATTTAATTTTCATCAACAGCTCTTTTCAAAGGGCCTTCATTTATTCAGAATAGCCTAGCAGAAACTTTTCTGTAATTATTATTTGTTACAAGTTCCAGCAAAAGTCATTAAAGAACAAAGTGCCATGAGGAGAGCCAGATTCCCAAGGAACAGTTACAATGTGGAAATGAAACAGTTATAAGAAAAAATGAAGTGGATTTCATTGCTTTTTGAAGCTCAGTACAAAGAACTGGTAAACAGCATCCACTTGCTCTAGATGTGCAGGGGCAGAGGATATCTGTGCCAGGCGGGGGGGAATGCACTGCTGGTGCTGCCAAATTGCCTTCTGAGATAGCTGGCAATACCTGCACTGTTCCCACACAGCTTTTTTCCTAGCACAGGAAGGGTAAAGTTTGGAGAAAGTCTGGATACACCAGGGTCTGTGGTGACTGACTTGGAGGTCCCACAAAGCAGTTGTCACCAAGCCTTGCCGTCTTGATACATTGAGTAATGTTTAGCATACCTCTGGATTTTTGCCTCTTGATGCTGCTGAGCTGTGGTTGAAATGCTGCTCTTCCCACTGCTCAGCTCCCCAGCCATTCTCAGTGCCTCAGGATGCCAGTCTTAATATTGTTGAAGGCTCCCAAGGTGATTTTTTTTACTGTTCCCTTTCCCTAAGGCTAAAATTTGCATTGGAGTTTTAGAACATCATTTAACCCACATTTATCAAATGTCAGTATCATTTGGACTAATAGGTCTTCTAGGTATAATGAAAAATCTTGGGATAAACAGAATGGGAATAACTTAGGTTTAGTCTGAACTGGTTGTTTGTTTTGTTTTTTTAATGTTTTGGTTTGGTTTTTTTTTTATTATTATTTTTGGTGTTTTTTGGTTGGTTGGTTTGTTTGTTTTGTTGGTTTGTTTCTTTTTTAACTTTTCCACTATTTGATGAGTCAGTGTAGTGTCAAGAGGCCCTGATGAACTTCAGGGTTTTAGTGTAGCATTGTGCAGTGACTGTACTGGGTCTGCAAGGCAGTCACTCACACTGACAGAGACACAGACTCTATCCCTGCCTCTGTCTCATCATCTTGACATTATATGTCTACCCCACAATTTCTGGGGTAAACCTCTTTTATTCAGTTCTGCTGGAGCTGTTCCACTCTGTAACATACTTAAATATTTTTTTTTTTTTTTGCATGGGGTTTATAAAGATGCTGATTACATGCATTGCATGTGTAGTATGAAGCAGAGCAATGTGAAGATTGACCTTAAATTATATAAGAATCTCCTATGGCAGAGGAGGTAGATCTAAAATGAGGAAACCTGAATATTTCAGTCCCATCAGATGGAGAAAATTGCCCCTCTGTGCTTTGTGTTTTTTAACACTGCACTGCTGAATAAAGCAATGCCTGCCTCTGATATTTACTCCCATCTTTTGTTTCTGTTAAACTTACTGAAAATGGAAAGGGAACATTTCCGTTTGAATTGAAGAACATGTTTTGTTTGAGCCAAAATAAAGAAAAAAATTGTTTGTTTGTTTGTTCGTTCACTGATTTGGCAAAGAAAGTCCCTCAAGCATTTGAATTTTGGCTCGCATGAGAACTACTACAATGTTTTGTCTTTTTCCTTTTCATGTTCGTCTGTCAAACAGCAACAATAACTCTCTACTCTCATAGGTCTGCTGGGAATCAGATGCAATGGCTCAGAGTACCAAATGACTGGGTAAGGGAGGGTGTGATTGCATGATAGGACATTTCTGGCTATTCAGACCTGGGGTGTGCATGGCACAGGGACACTGTTTCAGCTGAAAAGAGTAAGGCTGAATTGTGTGGAAAAAAAGTACACGAACACATAAATTCCTCTCCCTCCTCCTCTCCAGAGACATTGCTTGTAGTCCCTGCTGCACTCCCTTCTGGAAACAAAAATATTTTGAGAACTGCATGATGCTGGCTTCTCCAGCTGACTTCCTCCAGATGAGAAGAAAAAAAAAAAAAAGCAGAAAAAAAAAAAAAAAGAAGGAATAATCCTGGCAACCATTTTCATAAAGGGTTCTACAGGCAAAGGGTTCTATAGGCAAAGCACATCTTTGGTGTATGATCCTGCAAAACTGTAAGAAGAATCTGTATATTTGCTCTGGGCATTCCCTTAGGCTTCTCTGTCTTAATGGCACAATCTTAAATCAAGATGATGCTGTAAGAAGAGCAGAGTATGGGGAGTGCAGGCAGGAAACTGTCTGAAGCTAGATCCTGATTTCATGTATCCTACTCCAGATAACACCAGTTTGCTTGACCAGTAACCAGTACAGGCTGGGTCTTTTGATAAACCAGTGGTTTGGGGCCTGGGATTTCCTGAGATTTCCCCTCTCACAGAATAGATCTTTAGCAAATATCCCAAAGGAACCATTTCAATCTTTGTATCATTATCTAGAGCTATGGCCTTATGTTAGGAAAAAAATAAGTCAGCATTTTGTATTGTAATAGTCAGCCTGGTGCTGACTATTTCATGAGTTGCAGAGGGGTCAGGTGATGGATTATTTGTCCTTGCTGCTGTGTATACAAAAGCTCGTTTGACAATATCCTAGGAAGAAAGATGTCATTAATGGCTACAGAAAACACAAGTGAAAGCTGAAAATTATTTGGGGTGGCGGAAAAGAAGGAAGAAGGTTAATCTCATATTTGTAGCTTTGTAGATCTCGCAGTTACCTTTTTAGATATTAAATTATTTCCCCCTAATAATCTGCCTGTGGTGTGGTTTTTCTCCTAAGGAATATTGACCACGTATAAAATTCTTAGAATCAAATTTGCTATAGTAATGCTGGAAAGACAATGGGTTGACAATAGCCAAGCTGCCCCAGGCTGTCATCACCTTGCATATTACTCCATGCAGTGTCTGAAACTTTTTTCAGTAGAAGATTCAGTGGAAGATGTAATTGTAATTATATAATTAATCTTATTCTTTGTTCTTTATTAAAACAAACAAATGAAAGAAACAGAAAAATCTTGAAAAGACGTTTTTCCTGTTTGTACTGAAAACATTTTGTGTTTGATGAAAGCTCTTGTTTTTACATTGAGCCTTTAGGAAAAACAAAAACAAAACAACAAACCCCCAAACCCTAGCAATTCATATTGTTAAAAAATGTTTCCAGAGAAAAATATAATATTTTCTGACTAGCTTTAGTTAACATGTATTTTTTTATTAAAATCTCCATCTTTTGGCATTCTTGCTGCTTATCTGACAATTTCTGCTTGTCTTTCCTGTACTCGCTTGTCATAATCTCACAATGTCTCTTTGTACTCCACACTTCCTATTTTTAATTGGAATTTTCTTCTTTAAATTCCTTCACCTTTTCTGTATGAGAACTCTTAGGTGGTAAATGATGCTAATAATACCTGAGTTGGAGATGATCTTTAGAACCATGGTATATCTGAGTTGTTCTGAGATAACTAAAAATTCTTAGAAAGAAAATGTTAGACATGAGACATGTTTTGAATATTTCTACCTGATTTGTATAAGTGGCAAGGAGATGCAACAGCTTCAGTTACAATAGAATTCTCATTTATCTTCTCTAATAAGGACCAGAGTTTGTTATATGGGAGAAGATATCTATTTTTAATATTTTTTTTTTTAATATTTACATGTTTATAATGAGCACTTCACATTTCACTTCTTTTAATGTCCAAAAAATGTGTCAGTGAATCAACCTGAAAGATGTTAGAATTGGAGAATAAAGTAGATAGGAAGGAACTGCTGGAGGTCTCTAGACCTACCTCCTGCACAAAGCAGGGCCAATCAGACCAGGCTGCTCAGGACGTCATCCATGTGAGCAGTGAGAATCTCTGCAGACAGAGATTACAGCGCTTCTGTGCACTTGCAGCAATCTGTTGGGACAAAGCAGAAGACAGCTTGGTTTGCAAATGTTATCTTGCCTAAACCTTGGCCTCTCATTTTGTTGTGTCATTCTCATGCCCTCTCTATCCCTTACCTTGAAGCAAATCAGAAAAGTAGTTCTGATTTCAGCCTCTCTCTACTGTGTGGCATTCAGGTTTAAACTGAATAGATGCAGCTCATGTGATCCTGTGCAGCAGTCTTTAGAAAGAAAGGAGAGGAAGAAATACTTGTCAAAACTGTCAGATGGACTATAATGGATTATGAGACATCACACCCTGCTTTTGTACTAAAAAGTGGCATAAGGCAATGGAAAAGAGCTTTGGGCCTTTTTCTGCTTTTTATGGACTGGAAAGAACTGCAGCACCCAGGAAGGGTGCATGGTTAGGTGGCTGGTTGGGATGCTGCTGGCATCAAACAACCATGGCCCTCTCACCCTGTGAGTGCAAGCCCTTGTGCTGTTTTCAATTTGAGTGGCCACATGAAAATAAGGTTGGAGTCTCATATCACATATTGAGATGGAGCTGTCTAGCTTCACAGGGTCTCAGGGGATGGATGTGCAGCTGCCAAGAATGCAGTAGGTTTTGCTGCGTGGGGCAGAAGACAGCGGGGCCAGAGGTCTCACCCTGCAGGTGGGCCCCAGCACTTGCAGACACCTCAAGTGACCTCCATCAAGGCATTGGCCCTCCATTTGGGGGAACCTTCAGGATCAAGGCTCAGCTGAGACAGCTTTACTATATGGATGTCTGTGACTTCTACTTTATGTCAAACTGAAATAACCTCAGCATACTATGGAAAAAAAAAGGCCTTGTCAAAGTTCAGTAATGGAGGAGAGATTTAACAGTCTGGCCACCTTCTTCTGATACAATTTATATCTACTCTTTAAATCAGGAGTAATAACTAAATTATATATGTTGAAAATGCTGAGGTCTAGAAGTGCATAATATGTGAAAGGAATTCCTAAATGGAGTAAAATTTGACTTGTTTCAGCTGTTGGTACAAGCTTAAAGCTCAGGTAGGGCTCATTAGGAAGTTCATCTGACCTTTCTGGCTGAACCCAAGGCTGATTTTATGTCTGATCCACAGAGAATATATTTTTTTCTTTTTTTTCTCACCTAGATGAAATCTCACTGATTATGACTGGAAGCTTCTAAGTTTGTTCAAACCCAAAGTTCAAAGCAAGTTCAAAGTACAGGAAGCATGTAACCACGAAAATTGAGTTTTGAATCCATGAGATCAGAGTAGCTGGAATTTGCACTTTGCTGAAGCTGCCTGAGCCAGAATGCTCTGAAAAGATGAGAGTTAAATCTTAATGAATAGAGATGGATGGAGGAGGCCCTGGCTTGGCCTTATCTTTGGCAAAGACGACTGGCTTTCTTAAATGGTTTTGCAATACAGATGAATCCTATCCACTAAACATTTGGGTAGAGACTGTTTTGAAATACACTAGAAATGGGTAAATCAGTTCATAGGAGAAAAGAAATAATGCCTTTCAGCCTTTAAGTAGAAATATGGTAGGGCTAGGAGAGGTCTAGATCCACAGAATGACTAGTTTAGTCATGGCTTGTCATCTCAGAAGAAGTCTAAGCAACATTGCAATCATGTTTATGAAGCTTCCAGGCTCAATCTATGGAGCAGTGAATTAATTAAGACATTGCCTTGCTAAGTTCTGAAGATAAAGGCAGAAAATATGCACCACTGTTGCTAGTGGAAGTGAGTAAAACAGGTATATGTTTGGGTGCATGACTGCTCCCATTTGTGGGAATTATAAAATTGAGCAACTGGAGGATAAGTCTCGTGATTCCTTTCCCCCCTTTTCTGAAAAGGTTTTGTGTTTACACCTGCTCTAGTACAAAGTATTTAAGCGTAGAAGCTTCAGTGTTGCATTCTGCTGCTCCCTCTCTTCTGCTGAAGTTCAGTGTGAAGCTCCCCCTGTAGCTCCTGTGTATCTTCCTGGAATGGGCTGGTACTGGAAAATGGGACTTGAGACATAATAGTATTGATAGGTCTGCTTCTTGGCAGTTTGTCTGAGAAAGACTTGTGGGAAAGAGATGAATGCAATGCTGCTGTCTGCAGACACACAGCACAAAGATACTGTGCAGTAGCAAGTCCTGTCAGAAGAAAGGAAAAAAAAATAGGGGAATAAGGAGTGCAAGAGAAATGGACCTGGGGAAGACCCACTTCTGAAGGCTGGAAGATCCATGTGTATCATCTTGCCTGATGTCATTCTCAACAGCAGGCATGGAGCCTGCATCCAGTAACTGCCCTGCCAGATCCAGAGATAAGTAGTTGAACAAAAGTGTAAGGTTTTAAAAGTCCTCATCATGCAGTTTAGCACAGGCTTGACGTTGACATTCTGTAGCTCTGGCTCTGTCATCACTGGTATGGGACAGGACTGTACTGCATTAATGTGACACACTACATTAAATAACTGACTTCTTGTGACTAACACTGAACTTCAACAAGAAAGACAAACTGAAACTTTAACGAAGGGAGCTTGCTTGCTAATAATTTTGTGCATTTTGGTGGTTAAATCAGGGTTTTTTCTCCACAGGCTTTTCAGGTCCTCTTCTGACCAGAGTGCTCTTGTCATCACAGTGTTGTAATTCATGCTAGCCACTCAGCAATTAGGCAGTGCTGCCTACAGCAATACTTCATCCTCTCAAGGGATTAGAGGCAAAGAGGTAAGTCACAGTGGCCTCCTAGCACACTTCAGTATCTATTTCTGGGTATCTGCAGGTCTCTGCAGTCCCTTGAAACTCATACGAGAATCAATCATATCTCACGCTTTGATGACTGGCTCTGTCTTTGGCTGTAACATGGGAAACTCTGGGTGCTTTGAAGTTAGTAAAACAGAGGTGTGGACAAAAGTTTAAAAAAGGTTTTTTTCAGTACCCTGGGCAATGGTTTTCTGACTGTAAACTGCTGCTCCCCTCAGTCTGAGTCACACGTATGCCTGCTAAATGGTATGGGTGTCAGCCATCCAGCAATTGCATATTCTTCTGGTCCTGTGGGGAATTCAGTCAAAGAGGTGCTCTTTCTCCTGCTCCAGAAGCAGAGCGTTCACTCTGGAATGAATAATAATAATGTTGGCTCTTCTGCTTGTACCCTGCCTCCATTTCCCTCCTGCTGCTTCTGAACCCTCTGACCTTTTCAAAGGCAGCTCAGCAGCCTGCTCCATCTTTTATTGAATTGAATTGCAAATCTGGAGTGGCCAAAGGGGAGCAAACCATCCATGTGTCCCTGTTGTCCCTCCCATGGGACCAGGACAAACCTCGAGGAAATGTAGTCAGCATTTGTTGACTGAGCCCTCTGATGAGATTAACTTCTCTTTTAGTAAGAATTCAGTCATATGGTCTCAGCTGTGTTTGATGCAGCCAAGGCTCAGTCATAAGAACAAAATCTCTGGAGCTCTGTATACCTTAGTGACTTATGGACAGTCTCTCACCTTTTCAGCAGTGTTACTGGAAAAGCAAACTTGCAAAGCTTTACTCACCATCTCTACTGCCCATTAGGAAAAATGAGGCACTGCCAGGCAGCTAACTTTGGACAACCTACCTATCTGCAGTATGGCAAAAACACTTCTGACATGAGTACCCTTCAGCAAATTGCCTATCTGCTGAGGAATCATGGAAGATGGACGAACAGTGGGAGGAGCACCATGACCTGCAGCACATGCTGCAAGGAATTGCAGTTCCCTGATCCTAAGGAAACCAGCATTGACCGCAGCCCCAGGGCCTGTGTTGTTACTTAAGAGTTACTAATTCTCTACCTAACTGCCAGAGGTTAGAGGGACAGGTTAGAGTGGGTCAGAGATCAGTGAAGAGAATACAAATCAAAAAGAAACCCTTGGCCTTTCAGCTTGGTTTGTAATAGCAGTTGGCTTTATCTGCTTTTTAAGGTCCAACTTTGCTTACCCTTTGGAGCAAACTGCTTTCCTCTAAGCACCTGCAGAAGGGCACTAGAGAAGATGACAGCCACACTCACAAAGTTGACAGCCTTCGGTGGTGACCCTGTGACAACAGGATTTCCTTGCTGTGTCTCTCTGGAGCTGCTCCCATTCCCGTTGACTCCAATGACAAAGCTCCTAGCCTTTTTATGCCATGAGAGACTTGCAATAAATTGAAACATGTCATTACAGTGGGGTAGTTCAGGCAGAGCTCTTCTCTGTGGTGTGCTGGGTGGCACATCAGCCCTTGTGTGGTCTGCTCCACACCCTGCATTCATCTTATATGAGCCACCAATGCCCCCTTCAGCGCACAGTGGTTATAGTGTTACTTGAGACCATTCCCTTTCACCATTACTGCCCTCCCAACCGTGCTTGTTACTGACTCTCAGGGACTGGGTGTGGAGAATACAAGGAAAAGGACTTAATTCTTCACTCTGTGTCTCAGCCTTGGTGTGTATATGTGTGTTTATGTTTCTCCTTCTTTCACTGATGATAGCAAATGAACCTGCAATCCTGTCTGAAAGAATATGTGTGGGAATTTTTTATGTTTGGAAGGTCTTTCTCTAAAGCAAAATATTGTCAGCCTTGGGTGCTTCTGTGCCACGCTCACAGCCCTAATTGTGGCTGTCCTAAAAGCAATAGTTCAATTTTGCAGCAGATTTGGAGTCTTTAAAATTAGGTTTGATTCCACAACAGAAAGTCAAAAGGAGCCTTCTGTCTATTTCTTGATAGAGGGTGCTTTTGTCTCCAGCTGACCAGTAGCTCAGTGGCACTGACATGTCCTGGTGGCATGGGAGTACCAGGTAATGCAGAGCTTAACCCTGAGCCCACTCGTCCATGTGAGTGGCTGCTCACTTGTCATGGCACTCTGGTTGGAAGCTGCACAAAGGGAATGTGCTGCTTTGCTTTGCTTTTCTTGTTAGTGGTGCTTTCTAAGGAGATGGTAGCTCTTTCTCCCCTTCCCTCCTTTCAGATGTGTTTGATTTGCTGGGTTTCACAGGTGCTGTTTGGGGGTTTTCCAGTCTCTTGGGCAAAGATGTCTGGCCCTGGGCGACAAAGCTGTCAGAGTGCCGCACATTCAGATGACTTTGATGGGGACCAGAAGTTGCAGGTTTTGGCTTAGTAGGGGAACATGTTTTAGCTGTGGAGAAGATAATTGGTTGTAAAAAACATATGGCACATCTCGGTGTGAGCAAGGCAGTTGTTATGTTGACAAACTCAGCCTTGATGACAAAACAGCTCTTGAACATATTACTGTAAACGGTATTCTTTATCCTGTTGCACATTTCCCTGTAGCTGCTACTAGAAATGATCATCTTTAATATCCCTCTTGTCTCACATCTGGTGAGAAATAATAAGGTCAATAGTCCTACAAAGCATCAGTGTCTCAGCAAGCCCACTCTTGTTTTGTCTTGACAATGGCAAATAAATCTCAGAAGGCTTCCTTGAAATAAAGGAGAGAGGAATCTGTTTATAGTCTGTATGTTGTTACTTAGAATATTCACAGAATCATAGAATCAAAGAATCACAATAGTTTGGGTTGGAAGATGTCTTTAAAGGTCATCTAGTCCAACTTCTTGCAATGAGCAGAGACATCTTCAACTACATCAAGTTGCTCAGAGTTTCATCCAACCTGATCTTGAATTTTTAAAAGGATGGGGCATCTCTCACCTCTCTGAGCAACCTGTTCCAGTGTTTCACCACTATTCCTGCTTTAGTTGTAGGAATAATCACTTCTAGTTGAGCTGGAAAAAAAACAAAAAACAAACAAAAAAAACCCCGACAAACAAACAAACAACAGGAAAAGGTGGCCTTGTGCCCAGGAATGTGGTGGTTTCCATGGCGATATATTAAGATGGGCTGTCTAGGGATAAATCAGATCCCAGCAAGATCTGAAGGTATCTGAGGCATTGGTGCCCACTGCAGTCTGTGAGCGCAGCACCATGGTTTCCAAGTCCCTTTGCTTAGCTGTGAAATAGAAGTTGACTCTCTAGTTTCTTAGGACTTTACATTCAAAAGATGCTGCAGCAGTGATTGATTTCATCAGTATTGCTGGAACAAAAAACAGTGGTGAAGTCACTGGTGAGGGTTGTGATTTCATAGGGAGAACAACAAAGAACTAGTCCTTGAGTCATGACATCTCCTCTCCGTCCTCTCTTTATAGGCTGGTCATGACTCTCAGCATAGGAACGTGGTAAAAGGAGTTTTGGGATTATTTGGTCTCATGCTTTGTTACAGGGACTGGAAATTTAATCCTCTTACTGCACATAGGTTTTTGCATGAGACTAAACGGAAAATTGATATAGAGGCATTGGGCTGGGAATGTCAGTCTATTTTCAGAAGACATGTCTCTGCTTTGGACATCTGAAATTTGAAGTAGTTCCAATAATGGACAACCAGCAACAAATCATCTGTGTGGGTTTTTTTGAGGAGCAGTAACAAGTAGGAGTTGCTTATTTGGAGATATTTTAGCATACCTAAAGTAATCTATCTTCTTTTCTGATTGTAGGTTGTTGAGATGTGTGATCCTCTGCATAGGAAGAAAACTGTTTTTTGAGAAGAAAATGGGTTCTAATTTCTCTACTTATTCAGCATCTGAGTGAATATTTCTTTTCTGTACAGCCTCACACAAAAAGGTAACAAGGTTGCTGTGGTCTCTGTTATGTCTTTCTTACTCATGACTTTAATGAAATTATGAGTTTTACAATCTCTTCCTAGACAGGCTGCTCTGGTTGTTTTCCAGAAAGTAACTCCACACTATGTATTAGCAGCTCAGGCTATTTTTGAACAACATTTTTTTTTTAATCTTAATAATTTATGTGCCTAAAAATTCCCCTGTCATTCTTCCCCTCAGAATTGGATTTATTAGCTCCCCGTTGAACAGATTATGTTTTGACTTGGAGAGAGATTATAGTTATTCCTTTATGAGAATTGAGACAGGAATTATTGGGAACATCACTACATTTCTTGCCAGCAGTTGGATGCATTTGGCTGAGCTGATGCTGGATGACATTTTCACTCCAGTGTAAGACAGCACATGTGGTTGGGTGCTAGTATCCTATTGTGTGGTAGAACAAAATGTAAAAGCTGATACCTCAGCACAGGTAGTAAGATAGCCTTGTTCATTTTTATGTTTTCAGCATGGCAGATTGTAACTACTGAGGGAAGAGTACAAGGAAGAGAGGAAGTGGTGAGCAATATTTTCTAAGCACACCTTCCCAACTCCCAACCATTAGCAGATATGGAAATTCAAAAGTCACAGACTAGAATGTTGCATCATCACCGGTGGTGGAACTGTCTATTCCCTTTCTGAATCCAGTTCTACTGCTGACCTGAACAACTTCTAATAATAAGATATAAAAGTATTAAACCACCATGCAAAAGAACTACTCCTATCTAACCCTGACAATTCTGATGATTCTTTATTGAGTGAAATATCAGCTAATTCTTCTTAAGTATCCCTGGCTTATAAGGTTTGTTCATAGTCATGCTGGATTATTTTTAATGACTTCAACCATAAGCTATTATTTAGGCTCTTGTTTAACACTGTGCTATTTTCATTGACTTGATGATGGTCCCAGTTTAGTGGGGACAGTATTTGGCTGCAAACTCACTTCTAAGTGAAACAGTTTGTAAGCCTTCAGATCTAAAGATCTTAACTGAAAGGGTCTTCACATTCCAGTTGCTATCAGTGTATCTCTGCACCTGTCTTCTCCACTTGCTTTCCTTTTTGTGAGGAAGCAGGAGGCTGTCTCATTTCTCTTAAGAGCCAAGCACCCCTGCCAGACATCATTGCTAATGATGGCTGCAGTACACAGCTGCAGTGGTGATGGAATCTCTCTGCTTGACACCAGCGTGTCTCATGGGACAGGCAATCAACCTGAAAACCTCAGTAGGTAACATGAAATAGGAGCATGAGACTTTTCATACTGTCATTCTCATAAGACACCATAATGGCACTTCAAACTCCAAATTTTTATTTTATTGTCAACCAGAACATTTTGGTTCTGAGAAAAAAATAGTTTGGTTTGCAATAATCAATACAGAAAACAAATGGTCTCTGTGAAAATTTTGATGAAATTATTTTTCCATTTTTCTCTTTTCATTGAGATCTTCTATTAAAACACCTGACAGCAAATTTCTGATGTTGCTAGGCTGCATCTCTAAGCAGGTGTTTCTACCTTCCCATAGCAATTTCTTCTATATTGAATCAAAACTTTTGGTCAAATTCAGTTATATTGGTTTTCTTTGCTCCTTTGCTGTGCTGTCTCCTCGCCTGTCACAGCTGAAAGAAAACTACAGGCTAATAATTTCCAAAGCAGCCAAGTCCCCTGAGCCTAAGCTTTATTCAAGGCCGGTGTGATTAGTGCCAGCTTTAAGCACAGCTGAAGCAGGCAGTTGCCTAGGGCAGCAGACTGCTGGTGGCAGAAAAACAGTCACTCTGCTTTTCTGTGTCAAGAGCCATAGAGACTGAGCTGTCTGCTATGGCCAAGCATGTGGGCCAAGGTGTGTGAGCCAGTGGCTATGCCTGGATGTGCATGGTCTCCCTGGGAGCAGTAATTGCTTCCCTTCCTCCTCCTGCTCTCCTGGCATCACTGGGCACCCCTGAAGATGGCAACTCTCCCAGCTCCAGTTCTGCCCTCTGCTTGACATCCCCAGGCAGTGAGCGACCGTACTTGTTACTTCTCCATAAGGTGGCAAAACTGAGTGTCATTTACACCATCAAAGGGCTCTGAACTGGCTCTGCAGGAGGTTCAGTTGTGTAAGGTCTGCCTTATTTTTATAAATGAGACTTAGCTTCCTTAGTCACTCATATTCTTTAGAAAACATTACTACAGAGAGAGTATCCTGTTACTGGATTTTCTATAACTATGGATAAGTCATTTGAAAGGTTGTAAAGCATGACCTTGGTACCTTCAGAAAAATTTTATTTGTCTCTGCACTTTTGTTCCACTTGGATCCATGTGTACATTGGTGTGCATGTGGCTAATGGGAGGAATATATGTTTTACATGTGTATTTGTGTTCAAGCATCATTTTGACCAAGTCTGTGGTTATTTAAGCATGTCTGATCACGGTTTACATAGGAGGGTTAAAATATACAGGCTGATTATATATTCTGGAATGTATTGGGAAAGGCATCTCTGTAGCTGAGTTTTGCTTAGTTTGCTTAGAACTGAGGTGCAGCTCTGGCTCTTGCACTCTGTATTGCCTGCTCCTACTGAAGGGAGGAGTAGCTCCAATTCCTGACAGGGACTGTGAGGCATCACACATCAGATGAAGAAGGGTCTGCTGTCATTAAACTCTGTAGTACCTCTGGTGCATTGCCTGGGCTGGACCTAATAAAGATGATGTCGGTATATGAGGCAGCTACAGAGTCTTCTCCAGATGAAGAGTCTCCCTGTTCCAAGAGTCCCTTGAGGTAGATATTTCTGGCCAGTGTATTACCACTCATGCCACCTGTGTGGTGGGTAGTGGCCCCAGTAGGGATATGTGTATGTGTAGCTACAGAACATGGGCCCTGTTTGGTGCAGTGCCTGTGAATGACAAGTGATGTTGCAGTTCAGCAGCAGCATTTCAGTGCTGCACAAAGGATACCCTTGCACTTCTGTGCTGCACCAGCCATGAGTGTGGACATGGTGGGCAGAATGTGCATGGGGAGAGATATGGTCCTTCTTTTTATTTGTGTTGCTTTGTGGAGTGGGCCCTACGTTGTGCACATGCTGACAGTGCGAGAGTGGACACGGCTCCTGTAAGGCACTAATCTGGGTAGTAAGAGGATTATGTGCTCAGTGTCATTTGGGTGGGAAGCATTGTGCAGCATGTTGGGCCTCAGCAAAGGACAATAGCAAGTCAAATGGAAATGTCGTTGCTGTGAACACAGCACAAGGCAGAGCTCTATCTTTGCTTCAGTCAGTTGCACTTCCCCCCCATGGCTCTTTTCCATTCATTGTTTTCAGGGCAGGGAGAGATTCACTTCATTTGCTGAGTGACCTCCCCATCCCCTGCCTGCAGTGATGGAGATTGATTAGCACAGATGAGAAGACACAGAAGAAACCTGCTGGACCAAATATGGGGAAGTCTGTGACAGGAGGAGAGAGCAGCAAGGTGTCTGAGCATGGCCAAGTTGTCTCTAGGGGACACAAGACACAGGACATTTTCAGGTCCTGGCGCCACTGCTCCAGTGGGGAATTGTAACCACTTTAATTAGGAGCTAGCTTTAGCATTTCCCCAATGCAGTAGGAGAGGGGGACCTAGAGAGGAGGGGGAAGCTGGAAACAAGGAGCAAAGAACACATAGTAAAATAGATTTTCTAAAGGAGGTATCCAAGTTACATCCATGGATGCCCCATACCTGAATATCTTCTAGAAGGGCATGGAGAAAGGAGTGGTTGCAATTAATGCAAAGAAAAGCTGCTGGAGAAAGATTTTCTTGTTCCAAACATCAAGAGCTTCCAAGTCTGTGAATTATCTTGTGCTTAAAGCATGGTTCCCTTTAGGCTATGAGGTTTGCTGTAGGCCACATAGGGATTACATCACTAGGCATCTTCATTTGCAATGCAGTGCCTGAAAAATAGTTCAAGGTCTACCCTGAGCTAGTATCAGACTGAGGTGAAAACTAGGGCTGTGGGGTGGGGAAGTTGGCATATTATCAGACCCTGCAATGAGATACTGGCAGTGAAGACTGGGACCACAATTTCTGGGGATAGGACTGATTCTAGGCTTGCAGGATACAACAGTAGGTGTGTGGAGGACAAACTGGATCATGCTGGGTGAGCAGGCGAAGAGGGATCTCTCATGGAATGAGAAGGATATGACTACTCCCAGTGGCCAGGTCTTGTCTTTCTATCACTGGACATAACTTGCATAGAAACATCTATTCCCCAAGCCCTAGCCCATATATTGAGGGTTAATGCATTGCGTAGTGGCAATAAATTTTGTTTGTATGACAGAGGAGTGGGACGGAAATGTCTGCTGAGGAGAAACTGCTGTCCGCATCATGCCTTTTATTAGTCTGTACATTCCTTCCTTCCCTCTAATGAAATGGCCATTGACATTTATGGTCTTGTCACCTCCACACTGCCACTTGTCCTATCACAGTGGATCCCATTCTAGCACTTGAAAGTCATTATCATCTTCCTTTTATATGAACAAAGCTTTCCTGGATGGATTTTCTTACCTTTTGAACCAACAAAGATTACCTTGAGACAGCAGCAGAGTGGACCTCTAGAGTGTTGTCTTCTGTGAACTGCATCTGCGCTCTTCTAGGGAATCTCAAGGAGCTTGTGTTCATGGGCAGTGGCCACTTTGTTCCCTCACATACTGTAGCCTGTTGTAAAGTATCCAAACACTCCCTGCTCTCTAGTGACTTACTTTTACTCTCCCTTACCACTGTCTTTTGCCTGCTTTTTCATCCAGATGGTTCTTGCTCCTGTTGATTGTTTTTGTGGGGAGTGCAGGTCTCAAAGACAAGCTTCATATACTGACCATGCAGATAAGAAAGACCATCTCAATGTCTCAACAAGGAAAGGACAGCAATGTCTCTACACTAGACAGAGACCATGAACATATCCTAGATGTGGAAAAAATTTCTTTGTTCCCATTCAGTTACAGGATTCAGACAGGACACGAGCTGTGCTTCGATAGTAGTGGTGTTTATGGAGCTACTTGCTTTATTCCAAAGTAAAGTTATTTTACACTGAAGGTACATGGCTGCTTTGTGTATGCTGACAAACAGCTACACAATCATTCTTAATGTGTCCACAAGGCAGGAATCGAGGTGGTGAAGTCACTCCCACTGTATGTGAAAACCAGGTTCGTGACCTCCTGAGGAACCTGAACGTAAGTCTATGAGATCTACATAAGTCTATGGGACCGTTCAGTGGATAAGGAATTGCCTGGACAGCCACATCCAGAGGGTAGTAGTCAGTGGCTCAAAGTCCAGATGGAGACCAGTGACAAGTGGTGTCCCTCAGGGGTCCATACTGGGGCCTGTCTTGTT
>JANHGN010004699.1:0-22370 GCA_024605025.1 Megaceryle maxima | reverse complement strand
AGAAATAAGGAGGAAGTTCTTTACCATGAGAGTGGTGGAGCACTGGAACAGGTTGCCCAGGGAGGTGGTTGAGGCCCTATCCCTGGAGACATTCAAAGTGGGGCTTGATGGAGCTCTGAGCAACCTGCTCTGGTTGAGGATGTCCCTGCTCTCAGCAGGGGGGATGGACTAGATGACCTCTAGGGGTCCCTTCCAACCCAGACATTTCTATGTTTCTTTGTCTTGGTCAGATATGCATTCATGGAAATTTTTTAAGAGAAAATAAACCCACATCACCTATCATTGAAGAGGTAAATAATTAGTCTTTGCTCAGTTCTCTTTGGTGTCTTTATTCTTCTTCTTTTTTTTTTTTTTTTTGTGGTGGGAAGATTTCTGTCTTCTTCTTTCAGGATTTCTTCAACTTTGTTAAACCCCTTAGCATAACTGGGCACCTACTTCCACGGCTGGGAGGGTGAGATCACAGAAATCTTTCATGGTCTCGCAGAGGAACTCCCAGGTTGCTGGTAGGAGTCTATGAGCAAAGGAGAAGGCTTAGTGCCAGTATCATCCTCTCCTGCATGTGCAGCTCTAACTATCATATTTTTCACAACCGTGGAGGAAGGTGTTTTAGTCTCAGGTCCAAGTGTGCTGCCCAGGCAGCTGTTTCCCACCTCCTCAGAGGAGACATGGTGGGCTGGAAGGAAGGCTAGTTCAGGTCTTCAGGCTGCCAGCTGGACCTCTCTGGCATCATGTTTACATCTGGACAAAGTACAAACCCCTTTATGTTCTCTTCTGATGATTTGTTTCTGACTATGAAAATGAACAGGAAGAACAACTCCTAAGTCTGGAGGTGCACAGGTCCCCCTACTTCACATGGGATCTGAAATAAAAAAATCTTTATTCCTTCATAGTGCTCCTTGCATCAAAGGTGAAAAGTTTCCTATGAATTCAAAGGCATGATATGCAAGAGTTGCTTCATCTTGTTTCAGTTAATAACATGCATATACCACACTTATAAAAACAGAGCCTTTTATTGATTTAATCTTTTGGCAGAGCAGTATTTATGTCATGGCTAAAATTATCTGTGAGAAAGGACAGTTCCTCATCTCTATCCTGAACTTGGCTTCAACAGTAGCTTATTGACTTACGTCTTCCTTAGGCCAGTAAAGAGCAGAATCATTTAATAATTTTCTTTACAGTAACTCAGGCCTTTTCCCCTCTTTGAACCTTTGCCTTATAATAGGTGAACCACGGGTCATCATTATTTTTCTTTCAGCCTTTTCTAGGTATAACACTGGCTCTATACCCTTTGATAACACCTACTTTTCCTCCTTTATCTCTCTTCTGTTATTCCGTAACTAACTTTCTGGTCTAGACATAAAACCCTAGAAGACACATATTGTGGTTTATTTACTCTAAAGATTTTTTTTTCTTCCATCTCTTTTCATAAATCCCATACAAGTAAATAAAAATTTCTCTGTAAAATGGTGGTTTAAAAATAATGTAGAGTTTTCTGCAGGGTCAACAGCAGCAGAAACTTGTAAGATAGTACACTTAAAACATGTTACCGTAAGACTATCCTTGAATGTTTGTTCTAGGGCTCTTTGAAGGTCTTGCACAAAACTTGCTGCTAGTCCATCTGACACTAGGTCACCAGCAGGCAGTGCACTGCTGGATTTCTTTGAAGAACAGTGTCATTAGAATCATAGCATCACAGAATCACAGAATCATACAATGCTCCAGATTGGAAGTGACCTCCAAAATCCGCCTAGTCCAACACTCTCTGCAGTAAGAAGGGACATCCTTAACTAGATCATGTTGCTCAGAGGCTGCCTTCACCACCTCCCTGAGCAACCTGTTCCAGTGTTCCACCAGTTTGAAGTTTCTCAGAAGGTAATGAACAGTTCCTACCAGAGGCAACACTTTAAACCTCATCCTTATTGAAGTTCAAGGCATAATTCCCATTGGCCAGAATTTTACTCAGGGGATACAGGCAGGCCATAGGCAAAAAACCATCATCCCTACAACATCACTTCATAGAAGGGTGGAGGGTTTTTTGTGTTTGTTTATTTTTAATAAGGTATTTATAGTCAAATAATAAAGACAGTGTTTTACATCTACAGGAGTAAGTAATTTCTTTTCTCACAAACTTACAGTTTCAGGGACAGAAGGGACTAATATACTATCATCTAATCTGACACATGCCAGAGACATTTATCCAGCTGTTTCAGTAATAAGCCCAATAACTTGTGTGTAGTTAAAATAATGTGTCATCCAGTAAGGCATCTGATCTTGATTTGAGCATTTAAAAAATGTGCCAAAGCCAGCATATTTTTGTACTTCATTCTTGTATTTATTAAAAAACCCAAGTCTTATTTCTTGTTTAAATTTGTCTGTATCTAGCTTAACATCATAAATTGCTGGCCTGTTTTTCTCTGCCATACTAAAGACCTTATAAACTCTGGGCACTTCTCTTAAGGTATTTACAAATAGCAATTTAGACACCTCTTGGTCTCTTCTTTGATATGGTGAAGAGACTGAGCTATTAATATGTTAGTCTCCCTGCCTTTAAGATGTTTGTGCTGCCTTGTGTTCTCTTTGTAATCCAGTTCTCATGCCACAGCTGCGTACAAAAACAACCAGGCAGCACTGAGCCCCTGTGCTTTGCTGATGCCATCTTTGGTGTCTGTGCCTTCCCCATCTGGGACTGGGCCTCCCATCCTACCCATAAGATGTGCTCTCTAGATTTGTTTCATTTTGGATTGTATTCACAGCTTTTCTGGGGGGATTGCTTCATATAACTGAGCCCAGCAGTCTTTGCATGTTCACATTTCCTTATGTGAACAATCTGCAACTTTTTCCAAGAGATGGATTCCACATAGCAGCAGGTTCTGGAAGGCTCTCTCACCCACTTATAAATTTGAAGAGATTTTATCTTTTTCTGGAAAAAAAACCAAAAAACCCCCAACGAACCAACTTTGAAAACAGCTGTTGTCTCCATTTGAAAGAAAAGATCATAGATAAGCCATCTATGAAACTGCACAAGTGTGGAAAGTTGAAATAATGTTTCCAGACATTAAGAAACAAATAAAATATTTGGACTGTGCTTGGTGTAAAGTTTTGTGAGGGATGGGGAGGTTGTTATTTTGTTCAGACCTAGTAATCAGTTCAAAAGTACTGCCATCCAGTGTAAGAGGACATTCTTGCAGTAGCTTTCCTCTGTACTGCAACTGAAGACTACTTTGCTCTTGGATTCTGGTCCATTTAGTGGACCTTTATATACTTTAATCTGTCCAAATCTCTGAAACACCCTCCAAGACACCTCCTCTTTGCAAGCTCTGTTGTGCAATCTTCTTCTTCTCTGTTGAGTCTCCTCATAGGAATTCCTGCACAAGTTTGTCTTCATTTTTACCAATAAGTGATGCTCTTTGTGATTCCCTGTGGAGCTGTGAAGCTCAGGGTAAGTACCTGCTAGAGAAATACAGGCATCCCTGTAACAAAGGACATTGGGAAGAGGGCCAAACAAGTCAGATGTGATGCATTTGTTATTATGCGGCTGTAGGAAAAGCCCTCTTTCCTTTACCCATCCCAATTTTCTTTTTCATTAGCCTCCTGACGCTAACCTCTGAATAACTTCTAAAGTAAACAGCCCATAAATATTGCACGAGTCTCCAATACTAAAAGCTGATAAAGTTTATAGCACTTATAAAATAAATAGAAGGAAATGCTTTTCAGTTTCCTATTTATAGGTCTCAAGAGGGATCTCAGGTATGATTTATCACTTCAATTTTAACTGTATTAGTCTCCCCATATCACAAACACACAACTCTTTTCCTTGGTCATTCTTTTTTTCTCACACACAGCTGCTTCCTCTTTTCCCTGTAGACGTGCTCACGCCCACAGAGCCATTTGCCCTCCACATCCTTTGCTAACAGGCAGGAGACTGCGTGCTCTTATACAGAGTGTTGAGTGCCATCAGTTTTCACCAGAGTCAGCAGGCGTTGAGGGTTCTCAGCGTTTAACAAGAGGCTCTCAACCACACGTAATCCAAAGGAAAAACTACTTTTTTTTCAAGTCAATGTGGCATAAGGCCAAGTAAGGATTAAAAAAAAAGGAGGCAACATTTTGGATGTGGGTGGATCATTAAAGCACAGAGAGTATAGTTAACATGGGGTATGTTTCTTTTTAGGGCATTCCATGTGCTTTCCAAGTGTTAATGTTTCTAAAAATGCAGTATTCATCCTCAGTTGCTAGTGCATTGAACTTCAGCAGATAAATGGATTGTGGTTAATAATACCTTTTTCTTCTTGGAGCAAATGAAGATCATTTCTTCTATTTTATAAAGGAGGAGGCCACATACCATGTGTCTAAATCAGCATTTTATTTTGGTGCAAAGGTGTACGTCTGAAGTAAATCTCCTGGTTGTCCCCAGTTATTTTCCCATTTAAATGGAAACACTTCTTTCAGAAATACACCTGCTAACAGGCATTCAGCCCATGGAGCCAGACTACAGCTAGACCAACATAAATTCCCCAAAATGTGTAAGTGTGGACATCAGATCCTCAGTGCCAGCTGTTTTGCTTTAGAGCTCCATTCCTATTACACTGCAACAGTTGCTTGTGTGGCAAGCCACAGCACCACCTCAGCTTTTGATACCACTGCATCCTAACTGCATTTTTCCTGTCCTGGTTCTGTATTAAAAAAATAAACAAACAAAATTGCCTTTCATGATTGTGATTGAAATAAAGATTTATGCTTGAAATTCCCCCAGACTATACTTACAGGGGTTTTCTCCCCAAGAGCTTCAATTGACACTAGAGAGATCACCAAAACCAGGAGCCTACAGAACTGGAATCTAACTTGCTCCAAGGAAATATGAGAATTAAAACTGCTCCTTCTGATACTGCTTATGTCAAGTTGCCCACTTCCTCCATATCAGGAGGGAAACTGCAGTTTAGATGATGTGAACCTGCTTGCTAGAAGGAACCTGTTGGATGGGATAGATAAGGGGGAACAGGTAATGAAAGAAAAGTTCAACAAGAGAGGAAAATTAAATGACAGCTGCAAACATCTGGGTGACAGGGAAAGAGGAATTCTTCAAAAGACACAGAAAAAAATTGTTTTGGAATGAAAATGACTCTGCAGACACACAGAGCTCCTCTTCCCATGTGTCAAGGAGTGGCATTTCTGTTTGGAATTTTAAGGCCCTTCTTACAACTTCTTCATATATCTATCCTCTGATATCAGTCTGTGTATGACAGGCAACTGAGATAACTTTACTCTTGGTGAATCACGTTCAATTGTTTTGGCTTCAGTGCTGAGGCTCTGCCTCACTGATCCTCCCTGCTACGAAATATTGCCTTGTCAGCAATGCCATTCATTCTCTGGGGCATGTCTCCTTCCTTCTCCTGTACCCATCGCTTTGGCTAGGACTATGCTGTTCTTGATGCATGAGCTCTCCCCTCAACCACATCTGATCAAACTATCACACTTCTGTTATTCAGCCTGTAGCATGAAAAAAACTTCCATCATTTGCTGTTTTATACCCCACTGACTGTGCTGTTGTCTCCTATTGACAGCAACTACAGCCACACTTTTCTATCTGCTCAGGGCAAAGGCAACTAGTCAATTAGTATCAACTCAATGCCTTTTCAGTTCAAAGCTTACTCAGACTCTGAGGTCACAAAGAACCATTTCTGGACACAAGAAGTCATATTCTAAGTTTAACTATCTTTCATCTTATTTGACAAATTTGATCTACTGGATAATATTAAGACCTATTCATTACCTTCAGGAAATATTGAAGCTGTAAGAAGGCAACTGTAGCTTCAGATGACATACACCTCCACCATTTAAAACACCCTGTTGTCATCTTTAGACTGTTAAGCATGAGGTTTGTTTCAGCTGAGTTTAGCCATCTAAAAACCAGCTAAAGAAGCATGAATTTAAGGCTCCCTCTATAATGAGTGGGGAGACACAAGTGACTACACATGATGTTGCTTCCATCTGTTAGAGATGTCTCTTAGGATGAGATGAATGGTTCCTAGGTTAGGAAGCTTACTTGTCCATGTCATCTGTATTACTAATGAAACAGGAGGGCTCCTTCAGAGGGGTGATTCAAAGCCATATTTTGCTGCTTTGGGATGCAGGAAGAGGCTGGAGAAGGCCAGTCTGTAATCACATGCCTGGCATGCAGCTACCTTCCTGTGCAAATGGTTCTCTTACTATTGAGCATCTGAAAGGGGCTTTTGTTTTTTCTCATCATCCGGCGCGTAAGTTATTGAGGATTTTCACAGCAGTAAGGGAATTCCTGAGCTGCTTACACAGTAGCTGCTGGGTGATTCTTCCTTCTCACCCTCTGTCTTTTCAAGGCCTTTCTGCAGTGCATTTCTCCTACAGCAGCAAAGAGGTTAATGAAAAAAACACCTAATACAGTTTGCCTAGCGTACCAACAGACTCAGATGTTGAACTCCACAGCAGATGCTGCAAGGCCAAGTACAAATGAATATAGGAGCAAAGCAGAAATGTGCCTCCTTGCTGAGGGTAATGAACAGGGCCTAGGGATGGTTGGTGGAAGCGGCCTGATAGACAGATATCAAAAGCCAGGTGGATTTATAAGCCTGCCAAGAAGTGATAGGAGGAGAGCAATGTGGTGAAAGCAATATGTAGAACGTAAATGTCAGTAAGAAACACAAGCTACAGAGCTCTGTGGTTAGCCTCTAAAGACCAAGCCTGATGTGCCAAAGAGCCTTTATTTCCAGAAGTCAGTCGTCTTGCTTGTCACTGAGTAGGGAGGACGGAGGGAGTTTTGCAAGTCCAGAAAATGACATAGTTCCTATCCAGCCATTTTATTCTGTGCATCCTTTGTGTGACTCATGCCTCTTGATGACTGTATCTCTGGCCACACAGAACTGCAAGCATTACAGAAGAGCCCAGTCAAGATAACAACTTCCTTGGTTCTGCAAAGATTGCTGAGGATCACAACAAATAGAATTTCCCTTCCTGAAACCTGACAATTTGGGAACGAGAGACAATACACTAATGTTGGGCTTAAATCCTCCCTGGTTTCTCTTCTGGAAGAGAAGGCTTTTGCAAGCTCAATAATCTTCCTTTATCCTCCTTGGTCCACAAGCTTTCTTGTTCTGGTCTCAGAACAGACAGGAACGGCAGGCCACTGAGCCCTGTACTTTCCTGACTGTGCCTCAGCACATGACTGGTGAAGCTTCTCTGCAGGAAGAAATACCAGCATGGAGGCTGCTCCGTGCTCCATTCAGTCTCTCCACTGAATCTGCCAATGACAGCGAATGCAACTAGCTCCAAAAGAGTTGTGGTTTCAGCGGTATGGGCACCTGTCCACTCGGAAGTGTGCTGAAACCTCTGGCGCATTTCACAGGTTCCACCAGAGACCCATCAAACACTAATAACATTCAATCACTGCTAACCAAGGCTGATTTTGGACCAGATGCCTGGAAGTGAAATACTACCTATCCCACCACCCGCCCTGCCATATGTCAATTACACATTGTAGTATTTGAAGCCAATAAACCAGAGCTTTTTATTATATGCCATGGCTTTCTTTGGAAGGTATTGCAACCACAGTTGAATTTGGAAACTTCACATATAGCTTATTTTATTTTATTTAATGACTTTATACATATATATCTTGTTACCAACCCATTTATCCACATGATGTTATTATTTTCCTTTAGATTTCAAAGAATATTTTGTTTCCTTCTATTTCTGTTTGGCAATGAACTATATAATCTTCTTCTTTATTTAGATGCATTTGTTCACTATTCAGACAACATTAGCACTGCCCACAATCGGAATTCACTCTAATACAAACACCGTCACTCACCACACTCCAGCCCACAGAATCACAGAATCACAGAATTATTGAAGCTGGAAAAGACCTCTGAGATCATTGAGTCCAGCGTATGACCTAACACCACAACATCAGCTAAATCACTGTCACTGAGTGCAGCATCCAATCTTTTCTTAAACACCTCCAGGGATGGTGACTCCACCACCTGCCTGGGCAGTCCATTCCAGTGTTCTATCACCCTTTAGACACCTTTAGACAGTGTGGTGGCAGAGACATTGAAGCATCTTTTGAGATAACACAAGAGTCTGAACTGTGATTTGGACTGATGCAGAGAGCTGTATCAACTCTTGTGTCAAATGCCACCAGATGCAAATGTAAGCCACATCTCTTACGTATGAGCTATGGACTAACAGTGTTTCATAGTGATGTGGCCTAATTTGGAGTTAGTTTCACGTGAGGACAACCTGCTTCTGGGTTCATCTGGCTTTGAGAAAGGACCTTAGGTGAATAAAATAGATCTTGACTGGAGCTTAGGTAGCTCTGTATGGTGAATAACTGTATAAACCTGATGTATCGCAGAGAGAGATCACCTGTCAGCATTCCATTAACTCCAAGAAGGTGGCAACTTTTGAGTGAAAAGACAAAAACCCTGTTGTTTTAGTGTCATCTGAATTTATAAAATGAGGTACATCCACAATTTCAGTGCTACAGTGGAAAAAAGTAATAGCCCTTAAGAGAGAGGTAAAGCAAAAAGAAGAGATGTATTTTTTTATTACAAGAGGAGAGGAAGGGAGGGGTGATAATTAAATTAAGTAGAAAGTATCATGTGAAAGCACACTAAATCAAACAAGAGAGATCCTGCCTCCTACCCAGCCATGTTAAAAAAAAAAATAAATAAAAAATCAAGGGAAGTCATTTAGTGATGTTAAGAAAACACAGTCCTGAAAGGTACAGGAAATCATGGCTCTGTGGCAAGATGGGAAGCAATCCCCACTCCACACTCTTCCTTTCTCCTGACCCCCTCGCCTCCCTCCCCCTTTTGCCTTCCCACTCAGCAGCCTCCGGCCTGCCATCCTTCAGCTGCTGCTCTCCTCTCATCCTTTGCTGTCTTTTTGACTTTAAGCAGTTCCCTAGCAACAGCTGGTTTCAGCTGAAAGGAAGAGTCGTGGACATTTTGCAGGCACAGCGGTGGGCAGGGCTCGGCCTCGGCTCACGGGTGGTAGCTGACCCCAGGACTGGATGGGACACGGTGCAGCTCCAGGGCAACAACTTCTGCATTGACCTCTGCTTACAACCTGAGACGAGGGGCTGCACCTAACTCTTATGCTTCAACTGTTCTTCTTGTTGGTTAACAGAAGGTTACTCATTCTGCTTCACTGGAAACACTTATTCCTCCATACCAAACGTTGAGCTTTGCGCAACAGAAAAGCCTCTCAGATACCATTAGTGTGGCATTAGTGGGTAAGGACACGGTTCAGACATAGCACAAGGGTGCCCATTCCTCTGGTTGAAAATAAGAGATCTGATTTTAATGGGTTGGATGCTGTCCTAACCCCCTTGCTGTTCAGCCCTGGAATGCTACTGGAGGCTGTTATCTCTGGAGCAGAACCAGGAAATGTGTGCTCACAGCTCAACTGCTGCACTTCACAGCAGCACGTGTCAGCCAGAGCCATCGTGGGCTGTGTTTGGGGACAGCCAAGGACTGGGCACCCATCCCTTTCTACCCGCTCTGCTTCTGCGGCAGCGATGCTTTGGCAGAGGGGAGGACAGGCAGCTGAGGGCAGCAGCATCACTGCAGTAGAGTTAACAGCTCTCAGCTACAAGTGCTAACCTATCAATATTATTGATGATGGTGTTATTATTGTCACTGTTATCATTACTACATTCTTTTAATTTGTCCCAAAGAAAAAAACTGTTACTTTATATAACAGCCATTCCCTCACCACCCACCAATGTCTCCCTCCATAAGTGCTAGAGTTACTCTGGAAAATATGATGCGAATTTTTAAGCCATTTGGTAGGGCTTCTGAAAATTGGACCCCAAGTCATCACACTGCAATAATTTAGATACTTTGGAATAGACTAGTACACTAGCTAAATTTGTAAAGTGGGAACATACTTACATAAAACTATAATAAGTGATCAAAGGATGACAAGACCCCACAGTATAGTTATTCCATTTTAGAACAGAAGAAGAAAAAAGACAAGGTTTTCTCCATTATGCAACAGAACAAGTGACCACTGCTATGGACAGCCACATGTTTGAATTCTGTGATAGTGCTTTGATAATATTTTTTTCCTCCTATTTCCAAGCTTCTTAACTATCATGTTGAATAAAGGTGCAGAACTGCCTTGCATGGTGGAAATAAAGTGTCTGATTGTGTTGAGAATCTGACCTCATTCTCTGCCTTGTCTCTTTCCAGAGTAGTGTTTTGTCTGTGCTTTGCTCATCCCTGTATGGACAGGGGCTTGGCATCCCTGCCAGCTGGTGTAACTTATGCATGAAACACATCAGTTGCCCACTGTTTCACCCCACCTCCTGCCACCTGGCACAGTGTCTGCATCTCTTACCTTGCCTGTTCATCACTCCAGCAGTGTCCCACTCTGGCACCCCGCGTGTCTGCCAGGCAGCTGTGTCCAGGGTTGGGGGTCCCACAGCAGGATAGAGGTTGCAGCCCTGCACAGCTGCTACAGAGTATGTGCCTTCTAAGGGGATCTCACACTCAGCTGTGTCCAGTGAACATGTGCTTTTGGTAGGAGTAGACCTGCCCCTGCCAATCTCCATGTGACTTGGCATATGGCAGTGACTTAAGACTGTAGTATGTAAGGTTGAGAGCAGTATTAGGGTGAAGTCTTATAAAGGATAACTAGGTGCCTTGGCTATCCTAGCCTGAAGAAGTCCAATCTGTACCCTGCCTTTCCTGTCCTCTACATTGACAGCAATCACCATCTGCACTTGTCTCCCCTTCTCTGCACCTCCATCCCCATGACAGCAATCTCTGCTGCCCAGAGGAGCTGTTGTGCAGAGTGGGATAGGGTGTGGATGGATGATAGATGGGATGGAGGAAGTACATGTGGGCAGAAGGCTGCTTGGATAAAGAGAAGGGACTGTGGGGTTTAGGGGAGGGGGCAAGTTGGAAATGGAGCCTATGTACTCCAGGGAGTAGGGAAGGAATAAAGGCCATCAGGAGAAAAGTAGAAAGAGAACCAGAGGAAAGGTGACATATGCATCTCCTGCGGTCTCTTAAAAATCTGAAAATCCTACTGTCAGCCCCTCTTGCCCACACTCTTCCTGAAATCTACTGTCCTTTCCATCACATTGATGTAACCCAAAGTACCACTGATCCTTCCTGTGCTCCTGACTATTCAGCCTTTGCAATCACCTCCCTTGCCCTTTTGTACTGTTGCAGAGACCCACTTTTCTTACCCCAAATGTGCTGTAAGCAGGAAAATTCTCTGAGGCTGAAAACTGTTGAGCTGTTGGGGCTGTGGCTGATGTCTGGGAATTTATGTCCCAGGCAGCCTCACACCTTCCTCACAGGAGCTGAGCTATGTCTGCTCTCTCACACCTCTGTGACCTGCAAATAGCATCTCCTTCTTTGGTCCTACCCTCAACCCCAGCTGAGAGACCTCTCTGCTGAGGTGACAACATGCCCACTTCCTAAGACCACACATTTTTGCCTTTTGTGTCCTTTCCAAACCTACCTTTTTTTTTTTGGTGGTGGTGGTCCCTGCTCTTCTGTATGTCTCTGCTCCTTTTGCTCATTATACATTTCCTTCTTTTTGGCAATAATCAGTTTTTGTCTTATCTCCAGTCCTAAGCTTGTCTCTTTGTCAATTACTGGGGCTTAGCAGCAAGCTAGTTAATTCTAAGTGCCCTCATTAGACATAAAATGAGATTAGCGGTAGAGTACAGGAGTTTACACTTCTCAGGCACTGCTTTAAACTATCCATTGTTTCAGGCAGAGACCTGAAACAGGCTTTAGTTATACCAGCTCATATTGGTTCTCTCCCAGATCAAAGGAAAAACTTCTTTTGTTTTCGAAGGAATTCTTATATACTTAGAACTTGAATATGCCATTTGGGCCACATAAACGTATGTTGGCCAGATGTTTAATACCCCTGTTTCAATGTGTTTTGATGACAATAAACAAATAATGAATGTTCCTGCAGGATAGTTCGATGTAGATTAGGATACAACAAATGCATTTTGACATTCGAATGTGTAAAAACAGCCGAGACAAACAAAAAGTGAATGAAATGTAAATTCTGTTCTCATTTTTCCTCTGTGAACTCAATATTTTATCCATAGATCTGAGTATAACATACATTATGAGTTGACCAGCAATATGCTGTAAAAAAAAGACAAAAAACCATTCCAAGCCCAGTCACAATGAGTGAGATCATAGGTCTATGGAATCTGCCCATCCTGGCTACACTCAGCAGGTATCATCAATTGCCTTCCATCAAGCCTGAACTTGGTGAAGTAAGTAACAATCTGGAGTATTTATCTGTTCCACCTATTGAAAAGATGAGTGTTAAAAAATACTTGCACTAAAAAGGATCAAATTCTGTTGTGATTTACACATCTTAAAATCCTTCAGGAGTTACTGGGTGTGTGATGGTGTAATTGAAAGCAGCATCAGGCCTATGATTTATGGAAGCAGTTTAGTACAGTGATAAGCCTATCAGAGATTAACACACACATACAGTTTCTGCATTTTGTAAGCTTCCATCAATCCCCAGTACTGCCACCAGAGAAGATAGTATCTTCTTGTCTACAATAAAATACAGTCTTTCTAAATTTGGTACCAGAAATGTTTATTCCTTACCCGGATCAACCATATGAATAAAGAACTCAGAATGGCTAGATCAATTCCAACACAAATCTGTTGGTATGCAGCGTATTTTATGTCATATGGAGTACTTCAAGATACATGCTCAAATATGACACCAGCCAACATAGTGGGTGCTTGGAGTATTAAATCCTGGTTCTGCTAAATTCACAGTCTAATTGTGCCACTGCTTCCAACAGACTTTGTCTCTGGGTAAACCTCAGTTGTATCATTGCTGGAATTCTTTTGCAGGGCATGGACTACAGATGTAATGTATTGTGCAGCTAGGACTGGTTCCTGATGGTATATTATCTTCTAACTATTTAGCTCCTTTGGTCCCTGATAGCACTGCAAAAGGGAAGAAGATAGACACAGTGATACAGAGCTATAACCACCAGCAAAAGCTGAGCTGCTGTCTATTATTGGAGAGTGGCTCTTTTCACTAGAGGAAAGGGCACTCAGCCATGAAATCAGAAAACACTGAAGAAAATAACAAAAAATAGCATTCTGAGGTAGGACTTAAAATGAACTTGGAACTGGTCTAGGTGACATGACATGTGAGGTTTCTGAGGCTTCATTTAGAAGCTTAAGAGATGTGAACTCTTTTACCAACAGTTCCAATGAGTCCACCTTCTCCCCAGCTTGTGGTCCCCTTATGTTTTGCTGTGCCTCCTCTTCTGTTTATCTTCTTTTTTTGGCATCTAGTCCTTCTGAGGAATGACTCCTTTCTCTTCTTACAGGACACTGCACATTATAATAATGACCTGATCTCTGTTATGACAATAAAATCGTATAGCAAACAAAATAAAGCGTAAACAGATGATGTGTGATCTCTGCAATGAGACATGGAGATCCAGTGTCATTAAAAGTTGATGTCACTAGAAGTCTCTTTAGAAAAAGCCTGTTTCCCAAAGGTGGGGTTTCCCTGCCAAGCGTATAAACCCAGAAGACTCTAGTTTCAGTCTGCGTTATGTAAGAATATATAAAGCCAGCTCCAGCAGATGGAACCATTCTGTGTAGTCTAGAGTCCTGCCTCTGACAGTGACCAGCAGTGGTGTGCCCTGGTAAGAGTGTTGAGCAGGGCCAGCATAGAGCAATCCTCACCTTACACTCTTCCAGTCTCCAGCAAGCTTTGGCTTAAGAACTCCCTGTATAATACAGCAGCAGAGCTGCATCAGGTAGCTTCTGATGTTTGTCTCTTCCAGAACTTTATTACTTTTGAAACTCATGTGAACTTACAGCACCTATAAAATTGTAAGAAAAGGTACTCCAGAGCTTATCTGTGCATTACATAAAGAAGCTGTTTCTTTGCTCCACTTTGAGCTGGCCACCTGCAGGCCTTGAACATGTGCTGTGCTGTGATTCCAACACAGCATTTCTTGCCTCTCCTCGAAGCTGAGGTGTAGGAAATCATGTTTGCAGACTCAGCAGTGTTATGTAGCATACATCAGCATCAGAGAGACATGCAGAGATGGTATTTTCATATCACTCATCTTGGGCTTTCAAGAACCAGAAGACTCGTGGTCTTCCAGTCCACCTTATTGACTGGATCTGCCTTTCTGTTTTTTATACAGAGATGGACACAATGGCATAAGGAGTGTGCTGACTATAAAAAAAGATTTTGAAGAGCGTCTGTCATGATCTTCTTCCTTGCTCTGATTCATAATCATATTTCATTTCACCAGCTAAAAGCCCTGAAGTGACACGGGAGGTTATTCAGGGCCATTCTGTGGCAGTGCTGCTGAGTAAAAAGTATGGTTTCCAACCTTACGAGCAGCTGAGCATGCTAAGTACACAACTATCTTGCCAGCATGAAGAAGTCATGTGCCTCCACTAGCTTTTTCACTGTAAAGAGGATGGAATAGATCTTTCAAGCTGTGCACAAAACTGTGCAGTACAGCTTCATTCCTCCCTCTGCATCGCTCTGCAATGGGTGTAAAGTAACACATTAAGCACCTTTATAGCCATGATAAGGGCCTTTGATTTTCTGATAAAAGCCGTTACGTGATTTTTCAGATCAGAGTAATGTTTATTGCACGAGTGTAAATGCAAGCTCAGGTCTGCCAACACTGCTGCAGGGCTTAACTAGAGGAGTGCATGGGGTTGTGCCCTCCCATGTCCACTCATGCTGCCTGCCTCAATACAGGCAGGTCTCTGCAGGGACCATGACAAAACGGGTAGCAGAAATGCTAGCAATGACAGTGCATCCATTTAGCGTTAACTCCTACTGTTTTTTTGTTTGCCCCCTCCCAAAATGCTCTTTGTTCCTCTCTGAGAGGAATTATGTTTCCTTCCCTCTTCATCCTGAATATACCACTCCATGAAGTGGAGCTGTTCCTGTTGTTTCTCTCTCTTGTGTCTGCCTCTTGGGAGTGCCACCATGCCACAGCAGGAAGGGATGTCCTTGTGCCTCACTGCTTGTGTCTCCTAGTGCCTCCTGAACACGTCCTCTGCCCACAAATCACTGAAGCAGCACAAGTTCAATGCTGCTTGTATTTAATGTCTGCTGCATTGCCTGCTACTAGCGCAAGCTGGACGTGGCAGGAGAAAGGCTTGTCTCTGGATTGTGGGTGAGCTTACAAGAACAGTATGACAGCGTGAGCTGTTTCTTCCCTGAATACGCTGTGCCATGAGAGCAACTGTCTCAAGCTCCTTCAGCAAACTCAGATGAAATACAGTTCTATTCTGCACTGGGCATGGGGCAATTACTGCATCTTCCCCTGTGTTAGGCTAGCCTGGGTATTAAAGCAAGTCCTTCTTAACAGAGTTGTGAGTATACTTGCATTTTACCTGCACCTCTTACACAAGAACACATGAAGTTCTTTCTGTTCTGGAATATTTAGGAAAATATGTGAATACAGAACCAATCAGGATGTTCTACAGGTTTCAATTATAACACCCAGGATTGCTGCAGAGAGAGTGAGAGAGAGAAAGAGGGTTGTATGTTTGATGGTTGAAATACTGTCAGTCTCCGTCCCCCACCTCAAAATATGTTCATGATGCCTAGACATAAAGTTCAGTGTTTCATTCCATCTCAACGGGGATTTTATGACTAAAGTGCCGAGGATAAGAAAAGACCAATTTGTAGTTTTATTGATCAGGCTAAAGGTCAGGGGCAGACGTGTAGGTCATAGTGCTTCCTCTGAACAGGCACGGGACCCAGTGCCTACCTTCTGAAAGCTCAAGAATGAGGCAGGGGAGGGGGAACTTACACTGATGAAACATGACAGCTGAGATGTCAATCATTACCAGATTGGACAGGCTTAGAGAAGGGACACCTCGCAACAACCATAACTTTGCCGCATGCCTGCACACTCTGGCAGAGGGGCTTGTACTATGTGCTTGCTGAGGCAGTGATGTGGTATATGAACAAATGCCAGGACACAATTTAATATAATAAAAACATAATTCATGCTGATGAAGTTTATGAGATCAAGATTCCCAATCCTAGCTGAACGGCATAAAGCATATACTGTCACTACAGGCATTTTGGCTGAAATGGTAGGGGCTTCTGCTGCATGGATATAGCCTGGGAAGGTATTCATCACCGTGGCCCACCCTGGGCTGATTGCAATAGTAGAATAACACGAAACTACATTGATTCATTGGCAGAAATTTACAGTTTAGACTTAAAATGTCGTGAAGTGGAATGGTTCCCACAGGAATGCCAGTTTTTCTCCCCTCCATATATTAATTTTGTCCTCATTTGCCCCTGTGAATCAAAACTGAAAGTAAGATTTGGTCTCTGTAGTGTATTGTTCCTGGTTTCTCTGTGTTATGTTTGCAGTGTAAAGCCATTTACAAATGAGACTGTGGATACTTAAAAAGAGAGGATCCAGCACAGCTTTAATTCAAGATGGTTTAATCTAAATTTTGTTCTCACTGATTCTGAACTATATGAAGAAGTAATCTTCATGCTTCTGGAAGACCTCCCTCCTATTCTCCCTGCTTATCCCACCCAGTGTAGAAATAGGAGGAGGCCTTCACACTTTCCTAACAATTAGGATACATGCCAGTGAGGTAAATGTTATTGTAGGTGGCTTAATTTAAGCTTTTCCTGACCTTACTTCTTCAGATTTAATCTGTACAAATAAAAAATGGAGTTTTGCTTTATGGTAGCCTTAATCTTCAGGTACAAAGGAAAAAGTATTCCTAACTTGTAAGTGACAGAGTAACACGGTTAACCTCTTTGAAGTGGATCCAGAGAGCTCAAATCTCCCATTTAATTTCCCTTCCCTACATTAAGTTGAAGGCAAAGTAAGCTGGAAAACAGGCAAGGCTCTGAGTCCCTCAAGAAGGTATATCATTACATGTACAAAACACAGCTTAAGTATTTGTCCCATCACCCAGGCTGTGAGATAGTTTGATTAATGTCCCACTATTTCACTAAACTTGTAAGGAAGGAAACAATACTGGTCATTTCTTGGTATCTGGTCCTGGCTTGTGTCGGGGAAGGAAGATGACAAGGTGTATTGGTATCTCTTTGTGCCCTGTTTCTCTGAATTTGGAACTGACAGTTCGTTAAATGCCCTGAGAAGTGTAAGTTTAGGAATGGTATATGTTCCGCATTAGGTCTATCAGGAACTAAGATGGTCTAGCATAGACACCTGCAAAAACTGCATCCTGGAATGGAGAACAGGACTACTTTTATTTACACTTTCTTCTTTCACATGGGTGGAAATTTGCTCTGCCTGTACCATCTCCATCCTAACGGTTTCTGAGATTGAAACAAAATCTTTTTTTAGCACACACATAACCGCTAGCGATCTTAATTCCTCATCTTTCTTTTCAAGCTGTATTTCTTTATTCTGCTTGTCGGTCAGCTGAGAAATCAAGTTTCATGGTAGATTCTGGTGATTGTGAGAGCTGAGGTCTAATGTCTTTAAGCAGAGAGTTGCTTAACTAGTTACATAGCTAGCTGCTGCACAGCTTGGTGGCTTCTAGATGCCTGCTGCCCTATCAGTCATGACTGTGGTCAGTTGTGAGAGTCATAAAAACATGGATGTCTTCACTAGGAGCAAATTCTAAAGAAGTGCGGTCACATGATTAGACAAAATCAAATAATAGATATCTATACCTCAGCAATCTTTATACTTAGCAGACTTGAGGAGTGAACACTCTTAGTGTTCATGTCCTTCTAATCTCTATCTTTTCTCTGGATCACAGAGCTAGGGAACTGTCCAAAAGTCACATAACAAGGATTGAATAGCCTACGCTTTGCATGTATTCAAATTATAGCCTCAATGCTCCATTATTGTGCAGTTCTTTCACCTTCACTACTTACATATTTGAATGTCTGGTAAATAGGTTGTTCTAATAAGGAAGAAGGAAGGGTCATATTTACTTAATGTAATAAGAAAATCTGTGAGGAGCAGAAAATAGAGAACTGCCAGCAACTATACCGAGCATTTTGCAGCTGAGGGTGTTTGCATCTAATAGCCATGCCTATTAGACCACATCAAATCTTACAGTTAACTGACAGCAGTGGGAGAGAGACATTCCCTGGGTGAAGCCAAACACCAGCTGCAGTGTCTGTGCTGTATCATACTGGGGAGCAACCCCTGAGTGTGAGGGTTTGGGAGGACAATATCAAAGAAAGAGATCCTGCGCTGCAAATCTCTCACTCTCTGGAGAAGATGGGTAAGAGGAGGAGATCACTAGAGGGAAAACACAGGGAGGGAAAGCTGGAGGCTGACAGACATGTTTGATTTAGAAGAGCAGAGACAATAGTGTAGCCTTGTGTACACGGGCAGAATCTTAGTCTCAGAATCAGTTATGGGTATGGAGAAACACTCCTTTTGATCTCTGATGTATAATTGCTGGTTAGGGAAACAGTCAAATATTACAGAGAAATCAGTCAGAAAGATTTCAGCAGCCATATAATCAGGGACATAAGTGAGAACAGGGTGAGATGTGGGAGAGTTTAAGATGAGGGCAGAAGACAGGTTTGGGGCTAGAACAAAATAGAGTTATATTAAGTCTGAAATTGGGGCCTTGTTTTGACCTTTCAGGCAGGGTAGGTCTAGTGGATTTCTCAGAGCTGAAACTGATGTTTCGCTAGCCAGGAGGGTGCATTTGAGATAAGGATGGTATGAAAGACATGATTCACTATTCATAGTAAGACAGCAAAGCTGAATTTCCTATTTTGTTTCAACCTGCTTTCAGGACATCCTTTGGCATATGTTTCCACCACCAGGCTAACTCTCCAGGCTGGCACTCAGATGAAAGCAAAGCCTGACCTGTTCCCACAGGATCTGCTGTCACCTGTGCATTTTACGAGGGCTTCTGGAGCCATTTCCTACTTGTGCTGCACAGCACAACTCTTCCCCAGGGAGCTATGAGTAAATTTGCCTGTGTGGGCACACATGGGAATTGTGCAAAAGGGAGCTGGGGACCAAAGGAGCTTGAGTGGGCTTGTGGCAAATTTTGCCGCAAAAAGGGTGTGTCACAACCCCATGTAAAAGTAGTTTCTGTGTTTTTATCTTTTATCTCAGATTAGATCAATGCCACCTGATGGAAAAAAAGAAATGAATGTGTGTAACAGGTTGTTTTGGGTTTGTTTTTTTTTCCTGTGGATGAAGAACAGTTGCCACACCTGAGGGAAGTCCTGGTTTATCTCCCCAGGGAAGTGATTCCCTCACCAGAAGATAAACCTCCATAGGGGTGTCACAAGGGGTGGCTGTTACTGCCATATATTTGTTGGAGGGGCTACTGGTAGCAATGTGTGATATTTCTGGGGAGTTTTTTCATCTTGGAGGTGAACAGAGACAATGAAGCCTTGAGCTTCCCATTCACTTCCACATCCCACTTCAGGCCCAGCAGCCGTGCAGCCTGCCCCAGAAGTGCACTCACTTCACCTAAGCTCTATTTTCAGGGTTTCTACTGGTGCTACCAAGGAAGGGTGGTGGTGTCCCGAAAGTGGGATCATTTACCTGGTGTGCAATGAGCCAATCTCATACACTGAGACAAGATATTGCTTTATTACAAAGCTGCGCCTGTTTGGATGCTAGGTGTTTTTCCAGAAAGCTAGCACACTTTGGTACTTCCCAGAGTTGCTTTTATACATAAAGTTATCAACTGGTAAATTTCAAGAACTTCCTGCTAACACTGATTGGTCAATAATTTACATACGGTTACACAATCACCTATTTATACTACGCATGCTCTGTGAGGAAGGGTCTTCCCCTGGGTCAGGGTCTCCTGCCCTGTGGGTGTGATGTTTAGTATTATAATGAGGCTAGTTCACTTAAGGATAGCACTAATCATCATTTAGCAGACTACATGAAACAACATAATCGCTAAATACACATGGTTTATATATTTCCCAGGATGGTTCTTCTTCAAGGACAGTCAATTCTTGATTAAGAGTTCCTTAACTAATCATTTTGACAACTTCAAGGATGGTCATCTTGCCCTAGACATCGTGTACGTAACTATGCCTTGCTTTCTATGTGCTAATAGTTACCAGATGACTTAAATAAATTCTTAAGCAGTATTTCACGAATCTTTAACTCCTCCTTTGTTTGCCTGGGTAAGTATCAGTGGAACACGCTGGGACGTGAGCACCCCCCACCCTCCCTTCCAGCCCCGCCAAGGGGACCTCACTGGGGGCTGCTGAGCAGAAACGGGGACAGGGCCCGTTTAGCAGCAGGTAAGGGTGGGCCCAACCGCCTTGTTTGCCCCAGCCACTTACTCCCCAGCTGACCCCTCTCCCCGCGTCAGGCCCGGGCTGCCCGGCGCCCGCTGCCCCACAAGATCCCGGCGCGGGGAAGCGCACACGGCCTCTCGGGCCCAGGGCCGCGGCTGCTACCGCCTCCCCCGGCGACGCCGCGGCGACCGGGGCGCGGCCTGCAGCTGCTCGGTGCTGGTTTCCATGGTGATTCCGGCGGGGGGAGGCCGTGGCGGAGGGGAGACGTCTGTAGGGACGTGAGGGGGGAGCGGGGGCGGGGAGAGACGGCGGGAGGGAGCGGGAGGGGAAGGCGAAGGCGACGCAGGGGCGGTGGCGTTAACCCTTCGCTTGGGAGGACGAGCCCTCTCCGCAGGCCTAGGGGAGCGGCAGGAGAGAGCCCGGGCTCGCTAGTGTAGCTCCGGGTCCTCTGCCGCGCCCTGCTTCCCTCAGGTGGCGCAGCTGCCGCCCTAGGGCGAGGCGCCTGCCCCGCGGTGAGCCTGGGGCTCGGCCCGCTGCCTGCGGGTGCCCTCGCCTGCCTACCCCACACACCACCCTCACCCAGCCGCCCTCGGATTGGCACAGCCGGGGAGGGACAGAGAAGTTGGTCCAGCCCCCCAGTTCAGGACAGTGGCAGGGCGTGCAGGGGAAGAAGAGGAGGATGAAGAGTGCGTGAGGATGCCGCTGTGGCAGGCTACCCCCGATGCTCTCTTCTATGGCAGTCTTGGCCTGGTTGACTGCCTAGCAGAGCTCTGTGGCTGGATCCTCCGAGGAGCTCTCCTTCCTGCAGCAGGGTTGGGAAAAGCACCAGCCATTCTCCCCCTAAAATATTTAGCAGGTCAGCCCCGACTCATCTTCTGGTGGGAGCACTGTGGTGCCTGTGGTCATATCAGAAATGCTCCAGTGTTGGTGCTTGGTGAAGAGCGGAGCTTGGGGTAGCAGGCAAACCTGCAGCTGGGCTGCACAGGCAAAACAAACTCTGTGTGTAATTATACATAGACTTGGGCTTCACACAGGAGTGAGTTGCAGAGTTCAGGATGGTGGTTGCCATATAGAAAAGTGCTTGTCACCATGGTGACCAAGCAATGCTGCATCTTCCTGGGAGAGGAAAACACTAGTCCTGGGGATCTGTGGTGTGAGACCAGCGGGTTAAATCTGTCTGGCTTTACCTTTTGAAGCCAGAGGTCATGGTCTGTGTTAAATCTCTGTATGTGCCCATGAAGTGAATTGGTTGGAATCAGCCTGGTGCCCACCCAATGGCTATATGTACACAAGGAGGACACCACAAGTGTATGCTGGTGTCCATTGCAGGCAGTGTGTTCCAAAAAGAGCCTTGCAAAAACAAAGGCAGCAGCAGGGAGTGCAGTGGAGCGGGAGAGTGGAGGTGGCAGAGCTACTGTCTGTCTAGTACTTTGAATAGGAAATATAAGTTTTACCTGAAGTTTAAGATGAGTTGGTATCATTGAGTAGCAGCTGGGATTCACTAAGTTGTAAATGAGTGGCTTGATGCCTACCAAATGCTCAAATATGTTTTAGGTAGTTATAACAGTGTACAGTTACATATAAATTTAACATAAATATGCTGATTATTAAGCCCAGAAGGATCCAATGAAACTTTTTTTTGTTTTTATTTGTTCATGAGGTATTGAGATAAAGCGTCTTGTTATGCATCTCCAGATATACTAAGAGTTTTCCTGGTATTTTGGGAGTTGTTCTGTTTGTTGGTTTTGGTTGGTTTTTTTGGGGGGTTTGATGGGGTTTTTTAATTTTTTTTTTTTTTTTTTTTACCATCAGCATAAATTAATCTGATAAAAATTCACAGGGTGTCAGGGGTTGGAAAGGACCTTTCAGATCTTTGAGTCCAGCCCCCCTGCCAGAGCAGGACCATATAATCTAGCACAGGTCACAAAGGAACCCATCCAGGCAGGTCTTGAAAATCTCCAGAGAAGGAGACTCCACAGCCTCTCTGGGGAGCCTGTTCCAGTGCTGTGTGACCCTTACAGTAAAGAAGTTCCTCCTCATGTTAAGGTGGAACCTCCTGTGCTCCTGCTTACATCCATTCCCCC
>JANHGN010004697.1:0-25283 GCA_024605025.1 Megaceryle maxima | reverse complement strand
TTTTCATGCAGGGTTGCTCGTTTTGTTGAAAAAGGAAAATTCCGGGGTGGTTTTTTTTTAAAAATCCGGGTTTTTTCCCCCCCCCCCCCCCCCCCTTTTTTTTTTTTTTTTTTGTGCTGATTGCGTCTCCGGAAGCATTTCAAGGTCTGTTGCAATGCAAACAACGGAAAGCGAGAACAGCTATTTCCTGATAAGTCTTACTGTTTCTCCAGAACCAATGCAGAGCTTTTATGGAATTTTATTCCTTTTGGGTAAAAGCAGTGCAATACCCTGAAGTGTCATTTGAAGCTGAGCGCTACTGCTTTCTAGTGTTTCTAGTCTTTTTAAGTGTTTCTATGGCAGCTGTGATATACTGGGTATGCATGTCTGCCATTTTTACACAGAATGTGTACTCTATTTAGAAGACTTACTGGTTTTTATATAACATACACACTGCTGCTTCCTCTTCTAGTTGAATGCTGGAGATAATTTAGAAAGCGACCGATATTTGATCACGGTTGAAGCAGTGAAAGCGAACGAAGAACCTTTTGACGATCAGCCGAGGAAAGCAGGAACTCCAGCAGTGGACAGAAATAGCATCAAACCCGGTGTTCCGCCTCCAAGACATCTGCCCGTCGGCTTGAAAAGGAAGTTCACGGTACGTCTTTGTTTCAGAGGTTATGACCGATGCTAACGTGCCTTTTAAAACCCAAAGGGTTCATCTTCTAATGAATGGCAAATACGTAGATGATGTCTTGCTGGTTTTTGGGAACTGTAGGCCAGAATGTGTTGCCAGTAGCTATTTTTTCCCAGAGTTTACCGAATCTGGTTTGGCAGGTTCGCTATTGCCAAGGCTGAAGAGAAAATCACAAGGGCTTGACAATATTTCTATAGACCTGTGGAATTGTCATGTGCTACTTGATCAGAATATATTTCATGGTGTGTGCCCCCTTTTCAACATTTGGTTACAAAACGGGAAGTTGATTTAATTTAAAATTTCTCTCCTAGGGTTTCCAAGGGCCGCGCCAAGTTGAAAAGAAAATAGCAACAATAGAAGACGGAGAAAACCCAGCGACGTTGCCACTATCTAAGCAGTGCCAGGGTACTTTTCCATCCAAGTTTTATGTCACCTCTCCATTATTTTCTACGATTTACAAGAAGGAAGCGGAAACAAATCCATCTGCAGACGTGCCTGCGGATGCGTGCACGCATAGTGACAGAGAACACATGTCCTCCTCCTTGCTGCTTTCAGCTCCGATTCCTGACAGGTGTGAGGAGACAGAGAAGCCAAACTCTGATCGGTCCATTGTGAAGCCAGAAAAACCTCTAATTACTGGGCACTTGAAACCTAGCAAGTGGACAGCCGGTCACGGGGCAGTGTCACACAGCATCAGGAGCACGGCACAGATAATAGCTCTTTTGAAGTCCAAACCAGCACAAGGATGCAGAGAGCAAACAACATCTGAACTCTCAGAATGTCCCTCCAGGTTTCAGGCATCGGAAAATGCTGGTAGTTTATATAACCAAAAAAGCACAATCCCACCTGCTTTTTCAGGCAACCCTGCCAAAAGTCTCCTTCAAAATACTCAGCACCTGCCCTTTATGAAGAGAACTATAAATGATAGGAAGGAATGGAGTGCTGAAATGCTTCCAGATTCAGCTGAACAACCTTGTGATACAGAATTTACAGGACAGAAGCTTGACGAAAAGGCAAATAATTTAAGTCAAGATGTACAAGATTCTTGCAATACAAATAGTTGCTTCCTACCCAAATCCACTGTAAGCAGAATGACTGACAGTCACTTTGTCCCATCCTCAGGTGACATTTCATGTTCAGCAAGTCCAAGCACCTTTGAAAACAGTCTCTCCAGATACAGGGTGCATTCAGTGACTAATGGTCTTTGGGAGACTTCATCTGTGGAGCAGCAAAGTGAGCTTCAGCCAAGGCAAAACTCAGAACGAGCCCCTAGTGACCCGGAGCTCTGTGTGGACGGAACACTGCCCGAAACAGGAGTCGTGAAGGAGGAATTAAGTATGTGTGCCAAAGACTGTGCTCCAGATGAAGAGGTTATGGAGGTTAACTTTAATCTAGTGGATGCTTTTGATTTTAATGACATGGACAATGAAGACCTATGTGAAAGAGATGTGAATAAGCTCACTGAAGGACACGTGCTTTCACAAAGTCCAGAATGCCTGAAGGGAGAAGATGTAGCAGAAAATGCTGTGCTGAGACTTCATTCTGGCTGTGAAGTAGTGGCACACAGCAGAAATGAAGACCTCCCACCTTCAACATTTGACAGAGAGAATGATGGAAATCACTGCACCGGGGGTACACCATCTCAGCCCTGGGACAACAACCTCAGAGAGACTCGGAGAACTGCAGAAGACTCCGCAAACCAGACCAGAATTCAAGTGGAACTTTTGAGTGATGGACGCAATAGAAGACAGATGAACAAATGTCAATTACGTATTGAAGCCACAAACAATAAGAGGGGCTGTGCAGCACACAGCATTAATGGCACATCAGGGATAAAAAGCACATGCTCTTATCTTTTGCCTGGTGACACACATGAATGTCACCCTAAAGTCAGTATGTTTGAGAAAACTGAAAGTATTTTGTGCACTCTCACCAGTGGAATGATTTCTGCAATGGACAAAAGGACCAAAGAAGGTGCTACAGATCTCAGATGCATCAAAACCCCAGATGATGAATCAGAACACTTTGGGGGTATCAAGAGTGCCGACATTACAGTGGGTAGTCCTTTGCCAGCTTTGTCACAAAAATCCGATCCTGGCTGCGGCTCATTCCAATATATTGCAGAAGACCATCTAAAGGTACTTGGCAGTTCACATAAGGAAGATACTCTCATTCCCAGAAGGTCTATCCGTGCTTTAGGGAAAGGCCACTCGTCTCCAGAGGAAACGGCAATGGGCGAAACTGAGTTTGAACACACAGAGAGCACAAATGCCTTTCAGGAAGTCCGCAGAGGTTTTCAGGATTGCCTGAAATGCACAACAGTGGCTGAAGATTCATCAGATCTTACCAGCTTGGCAAACAAAATCGCTCTTCTAAGAGCTTTGACTCAACATAGCACAGCATTAGAAAGCTTACAAGAGATGGAGGAAAATCATAGCATGTTATATGAAGCAGAGACTTCTCAAGAGATATTTGAACCTCTTGTGAAAGATGAAGGTTAGGTCAGCTTTTATTTTCAGGTGAATTCTGTATGACTGTACCTCTTTGACTTCAGTACTCTTATCTCTCCCGACGGGCAATTCATATTCAGAAGTCATGCTTGCGGAGTGGTGCGTTCTGAAGGGTCCCTCATGCAGTTTTTAGTGTTTAGAGCAACAACGTGGGCTCCAAGTCTGTGTCTTTGTTAGCTTCAGTTCACTTAAGTCCTAACCATGCAATTCTTTGCATGGGTAAGATTTGCAAGCCCAGCAAATAATCAGATGTTTTTGTGTAAAAAGCATACTATAACTGTAACTTATTATGCTTTTCCATCTCTTGTAGCCATAAAACCGTTTACAGAAACGCCTTACCCAGAAAGTACACAGGCACCTTCTTGTTCATACTTTGATTCTTCTGGCTTTATGGTAACCAATTTCGGACGATATATATTTCTCTGTATAAGATCAATTTGTTTTCTACTGGGCAACTCGAGTAAAATTCTTGGTTTAGGAACCTAGAGAGGTTGAGCTAGAAATTGCTTAGAGGCACCGAGTAAGAAACTGGTGACAAACAGAAAATGTCCTCTCACAGCCCTGTTGCCAGTAAATGTTCAGGAGGCCTAATGCCTAACAAGAAGCTTAATGCAAATGGTAATATTTCGTTAAGTTGAATATCACATTAGTATGTTTGCTACTTCTCCTTCCCTACCCCATCTTCTTTTGCCATCTATTTCTTCCTTCCTTTCACTATCTTTTTGAATGAGTGGCTTCCCTAGGAGTTTTAGCACTTGGGTTGACAGACAGTCTGGTGAAGCTGTTCCTGTTTCAGGCTTTGCAGTGATTTTTGTCCAAGGCTATTAATAGTCATTTTCTTTTGACCCATCCAAAGTAAAAGAAAAATTTTAGATTAAATCCTTTGAAAATCCCAGATAGTCTCTTATCCTATCATGGTTTGGCCTGGCTTCCAAATAAAAAAGGTTGTAATTGAACATGTGTTCTCTTGTATAAATATAAGAATCTCTTAGCTTAACATTTCCTTTTAAATGGTTATCAAATGGTTAGACTAATTAGCTTTTGATGCTTTTTTTATGCAGCCCAACTGCGTGGACAGTTTATTACAGAAGACAGAGGCGTATATTCTACCAGTATCAGCAGCCCAAAGAGATCCGAGGACATCTAACTGCCAACCAATGGTACAATTTCTGTGGAGCTGAAGTAGGAGGATTAGCGTTTCTTAAATTTCAATTCAGTGCTTAACCCTTTGCAATCTATTACAACAAGTCCGAATAAATATTTGAGCAGTTTCTTAAGGGGCTTCTCATAAATTTTTAGTACATTTGCCTGGGGCAAGTTTTCCACTCCGAATTTTAAACCTCAAAGTTTACAATACAAAAAGAAGCCCAGATGTACTACATCAGAATATCATTTGCTGCTGATGGAGACTTGTGCAAAAACTTTATTGCTGCTGAGTTTGCAGGAGTGCAAGAGAAAGAGAAAAGCACAGCGGGTTTTCTCTTCTCTTCTGCATTTTTCAACAGATTATTTTTGCTGTAGGTGTGAAAAGTACCTTTACTGACTGTAGATAGTTCTAGACCAGTGCTTATTTTCAGTTAATGATAATTGCAATATATCGTGTAGCCTGTTGCATTTAAAGGGCACCAAGTAAAGGGCTCAGCAGCTAGCGAGGTAATGCTGAGAGCTCCCTGCTCGCAGCTGGGATGGCAGCAGTACCCCAACAGCACGGAGTTGGCAGCCGAGAGACTTTTGTCACCCCCGTTTCCAAGCAGTTGTGTCCTTTCTGCCTTCAGACAGGTAAACCATTTTTTTTTCCAAAGTTATACTTACTAATCTTAGTGCAAGAAAGTATCCTGGAAACGTGGGATAAAAGACAGTTCATCTTTAGAATGCACCAGTCATAGCAAAATCACTAAGACCCAAGCTTGGTGTTTTGTGGTTTACTCTGCAGATAGACAATTAGTTTTACTTCTCCTTGGCCCAGGAGTGTGCGTTTGCAGGATGTAACTTGCTTCTTTTTCCTCTGATTGGTTTCGCTTTGAAAAATGTACATGGCCATAATGCGTGATACTAAACAGAGAGGTTTCTTCTGGAGAAAAGTGGCAGAGGGCTTTTATAATTACCATTTCCTGGTGTTGGCAGTATAATATTCACCTCAACTGCATTTGAAAGCTGGTGTAGAATTGTTAGAGAGTTCCAAAGCAAGGATGAAAACTTTCCTTCTTGCATTATGACTGCTCCTCCAGAACACAAAGAAATGCGATATGCAACACTATGTAAGATAAGTCCTTCTAATACAGTATATATTTCACCCTTTAAAATCATGGAAGAAAATTTGATGTTTCATTCTTTACTTGCAGGATGGGCTAGAGATTCTGAAGA
Source organism: Megaceryle maxima (assembly GCA_024605025.1). Lineage (NCBI taxonomy): Eukaryota > Metazoa > Chordata > Aves > Coraciiformes > Cerylidae > Megaceryle > Megaceryle maxima. The sequence continues at coordinate 19,733 of JANHGN010004697.1, read as the reverse complement.
ATCAGATCCAGCAATAAGATTTAGAAATAAGATATTTAGAAATAAGACTCCCGCAGAGATATAATATTTGTCTAGAGGACAAAGAGATTCATTTCTAACAAGTTTTTGCTTATGCATTTTGGCAAAGTCTCCAGGTTCAAGAACTCTTCATGAGGACGATATCAACTTCAGCAGAGAAGAGAATTTTCCGAAGAAGTCCAGCGTTACTAAAGGGTCCAGAACAGATCAGTCCTGTAAGTGAAAGGAAAAGCAGACCGGCAGCGACTGGCCTCAGAACAATTACCCTGCGTGACGTCTGCCCTTGGCACATTTTTCCTAGCATGGCCATTGGATGGGGATGCTGCAACCTCAGGCTCACCCACACGTTCTGACTGGAGACAAATGCAGAGGACTTCATGGGAACCTGACAAGGTGTGAACTGACTGCTGATTCTAGATCTTTGGGACTTTATTTCCTGTGTTTTCACGGTAGCAATTTCTTCTTTTTGAAACTGTTTTGTCTCACCTTGGAGAGTCATTTCAATTGTTCAGAATGATGAGAGAGAGAATAGTGACAAAAGAGCTGTAATCAAGCTTTTTTTTTTTTCCCCAGTCATTCACTTGACATGTTAATTCTCTCTGTAGATGATTTCATCAGAAGAACTGACTTCCTCACTTCATCCAGCCTCTGCTATTTCTCCAGCTTCAGGAAGCGAGGAAAGTACAGGAGACATCCAGGAGCTCTCAATACCCAGGATCTTGCCAAGTGAAGCACAACTTTCAGATTTTTTTTTCAGTAAGAAATTACAATTGCAGTGTACTGTAGTTTTGCTAGACAATCTTTGAGGATTTTTGAAGCACACTAAATTATTTGCACTATGACAGACAGTTACCCTGGGTGCTGAAATGCACTGAGATACGTCTGGGCAGCTACAGAGTTTGATTGTGTTTATCACGTCTTTTTCACAGGGGGACGCGTTACTTGTTTTAAGCACAATTCGAAACGGCATTTTCCAAATCAGCTGAATTAACCTTGAATTTCATGCCCGCTCCTCCCCCCCAATTATATTGCATTGAAAGAGACTTGGGAAGACTGATTTAATTGTATAAAGAAAAAAGTCAGCTTCTAGTTTGAGGGGGAAAAAAGTCTGTAAGCTAAGCTTCTGGTTCAAATTTACCTTCACAAATATTTACTGGCTTTTAGTTTTCTTACACATTCATCTGTCTTCTCACCTGCTCCTAGCTGACACCTAACACTGTCTGTCGTTTGCTACTGACAGTGAATTTAGTCAAAAGGATGCTTGTGATACTAGAAACCTACTTAACTACGCTGCTTAATATTAATTTACAGTTTCAGGGGTAATCTTTTGGGAAGAAGAAGCAAATATTAAGCTGTTTGTTTTCCAGTTGGCAGCTGTCTTGGCCCTCCTGAGATAGCAGATCAGCAACCTCCAAAATACCATAATGTTAAAATAATCTCTACCAAACGTTTTCTTTTGTACAAGTGTCTACAGAAATGTGTTCTGAGTATAGGGATTTAAGTATTGAAAGAATCACAGTTGCAATCCCTCGTGTCATGCGGAAGCTTTGTGTGTGCTGCACAGGCACGATGCAGAGAGCTTGCCAATTATAAGACAGGACATGAAAGGAAAAACTCAGAATTCTTTCCTAACCTTCGTTTTTTGTACACCTGAAGTTAACGTGCTGTCCATAAGTGCTACATGTTGCTTGTAAGATGTATTTACCCTACAGCCCAGGAGGAACCGAGCCATCCAGAGGAGTGCAGCCTCTCTGGATTCAAACCCCCCATTAGAACACGACCTCCCTTTGTCACTCGTCCTGCCACCGCGAGGGTTCCTGACGCGGCTGACCTGACTGATAGCGAGGAGGCGCCACAGCCTTTCGGGTCCTCAGCAGTCCATTTAGGCAACAAGTCAGCGGCATTTCCTACGAGTGCTTTTGGCCCCGAGGACAGAAATGATGAAACCTCTGTGTTTGGAGAGTATACGGAAGATGGACAAAGGGAGTCTGTACGGCCGGCGTTCCCTAGCGCGACTTCACGACATAGACAAAGCAAGTGGCTAAAATACCAAAACAGTGCTCGGTGTGACTTGATAACTCAAAACAGCGATGACAGGGAAGCGACTGATGACATCTGCGCCAAGAACATCCTTGGAATGCCGCTGGGTGACACGGGAGAGGGCAGTGCTGTGAATGAGAGTGCCCTCGGCCCTGCACCCCCGCTGACAGCAGAGAGCATCCTTGGAAAATGCTCGCCAAATACCAGCGACCGGGATTTGATTTCAGAGAGGAAGTTACTTTCTCTGCACTTCAGTCAGACACCTTTGGCTGAAGCAACACAAAAGGTGTTAAGTCATCTGAGCTGCCGCGCTGCAACAGGAGACGGCCAGGTGTGTAACTCTTCAAGCAGATATGGTTAGAAGTGACAGAAACACATTTTTTTCTGGACAAAGTAACGGCATTTATCTGATTTCCTGCAAGATATTATCAGTAGGATTGGATGAAGTGTCTCTACATACATGGTAACACAAAAGAGCCTCAGCTACAGGACAACAGCTGCTAATGTGAGGGTTTTTTTAAGTGCTGTGACTGACCCTTTGTGAAGGTAATTCTTTGGTGCACACGGTGCCAGGTTTAGATCTGCAGTCTGAATAGTGGTGGCAGGAAGATGAAGTAGAAGCTGTTAGGCTATTTTGTCATCTATAATTGGGAAGAACATCTTTTCAAGAAGTGTTTGTCTTAATTGTGAAATCAGCATCTTTTTAATGCATAGTCTCGGATTTTAAAATATCTCTCGTTTTAGTGTGGAAAAGTAAGTCATGGCATTGAATAAGCACCTAAAAAATTAGCCCAGCTGCTTGTCACCAGTAGACCGTCTCAGACGAAGGGAGTAAATTGCAGAAAATCCACCAAAGCAACCTCAAAGTCAAGTTTTAAGTTGTCAGATGGTTACGTCTGAGAGCTAATGAAAACATTAGATTTTCCCTATAGTTCCAGTTCACTTCTGTGTGGACAGGGTGTTAAAATGAGGTTTGTGTCCTGCAAACATCTGGGGCGAAGGTGAGGGGTTATTTTTTTTGGGGGGGTGGTTTTTTTTTTGGCTTTTAGAAAACGTTCTTCATTGACAGTCTTCATCTTGAAGCCTCTGGTTGCAGAATGAGGCCCTGATTTTTTTCTATTTAGCTGTACCTAGTAATGAGAGCACAATATCTAAAAGCAAAAAAAGGAAAAAGAGAAGAAAAAAGTGATGGGTTTTGGCGTATCTGTATGGTAGCCATTTGACAAAATTTGTCTCTTTCAGGTTTTAATAGTTTCTTTTTCTGGATTTTAGGCCATAACGATTTCTGAGTTGTCTTTTCCTAATGTGGATAAAGTAAGACACACTAGTCTTCCTAAAAGAAAGATTTCCATACCAACTGTGTTCCAGTCTCACGTTCACTACCAGCAGATTTTTAAAGCAGCTCTGACAGGTACGTCTATGTCCACGCTGTGTAAAATGCCACCATTCGTAAACAGGGTATTTCTGAAGCTTCACTAAACAGGGTGAGAGGGAGAGTGAGCGGCAGCAGCAGCATCTATTGGAACAACCGTGTGCCTCTGGGTTTGGATAATGTACTGAAACATGTTCAGTCTATACTCAGAACTGCAAACAAACACCCAAAGACCGGTACAGTTGTGTTCCCTGTGCCTGCTAACCGGTCTTTAGATTCCAATCTAAGCTTTTTTATTTTTTTAACAGTTATTTAGCGTTTGCGTCATCGGGAGTGATACGCTTAAATGTGACATGACGTGAATGAATGACAGTAAGGCGGTTAGAACAAATTCATTGCACGTGCAATATGGGAGTTTTGCTGGTCACTTGGTTTCTTTTAGGACTCGGATTAAATATTTTGGTTTGGATTTGGGATTGAAAGTTTCCGGTGAAAAAGTGTTTGTTGGAATGTTGTGTACTCGCGTAACCATTTTAAGGCTGCGCTAATTATGCCTTTCTTCTCCTTTCTGTGTCAAGAGCAACTAAACCTAATGCTGTTTGAGTCATCTCAAAGATTGCACAGTGCTCTTTCAAAGGTGGAGATCTCATTTTACACTTCACCGAAAGATGGGCGAAGGGAGAGCAAAGAAAGCTGCGCTCCACTCTGCAGTCACACGCGTCCCGCTAAGCTTGTCATGGTTAAAAAAGAAGGTCAAAACAAGGTGCTGTTTCGTCCTTGTTTGTTTACAGTTTGGGGGGTTTGTTTGTTCATGTGAACAATGACAGGGCAATTCTGTCTGATTTGCAAGTGCAGGTTGAAGTGCTGTGTTACAGACATCACTTTGAAGATGGGTTGTAGTCTCTGCTAGTGTCCAGAATTGGTGATGTAATACTTCCCTCCATAGAGAAACAGCTTGACATATGTCGTGAGAAGGACCTGACTCTATCATTTTCTAGGTTACATAGGAGTTCTGGGAGGCACAGTTGCGCAGACGGGTTTCAAAAGCTGAGAGTTCAGAGAACACACGTGTGGTTTTCAGCTGAGCTATCTGATTTATTTCTGCAGCAGCGAGTACTGGTCCATTGCTTTAGCTTTTTTTTTTTTTTTTAATTCTTTCTTTTCTTTTTTTTTTCCTTGTTTGCTTTAATGTGCTAATGGTCTTTTTTTTTTCCTTTTCTCCTCTCCCCTCCTAGGGTCGTTTGTTCTATGCCTGTGATGCCCCAAAAGCTGAGCAGTGTTCATTTTTCAAGTGGATAGAAGATGTGAACCCTGCGCAGATAAAATCCAGACCTGCTGTAGTGCTTCCTGATATAAAAAGTATTGGGACATACCTCAGAAGTCAAAAGATTTGTCTCTATGAGGAATGCCAGCTTTTGGTGAGGTAATTCTGAGCTGCTGTGCACTTCTCACAAGTGCTGTGTGAACGGCGCGGCTTGTAAATAGTCCAGTAGCTCTGGATTTCAGCAGCATTTAGCAGACACCTTCACTGACCGTGTTTAAAGGGGTTCTGTGTAGCGAAGTAAAAGCCCAGTTAAGGAATAATATTCACAGCAGTGCCATTTCAGGTCGGCACTCTTTTCTGCTTACCAGCGACTTGATCAATGGCTTAAGGAAATCCCTTAGGACTGTTGCCTTTGAATTACTGCTCATTTAATCTTTTGTAAGATAGAATCACCGAATGGCAGGAGTTGGAAGATCATTGAGTCCATTCCCCTGCCAGAGCAGGATCACCCAGGGCAGGCCAGGCAGGAACAGATCCAGGAGGGTATGGAAAGTCTCTCGAGAAGGAGACTCCACAGCCTCTCTGGGCAGTCTGTTCCAGTGCTCCTTCACCCTCACGCCAAAGAAGCTTTTCCTCATATTGAGGTGGAACTTCCTGGGTTCCAGTTGGTGACCATTACCCCTCGTTCTATCACGGGGCACCACGGGAAAGAGACTGGCCCCTTCTACTTGACACCCACCCTTCAGATACTTGTAAACATTCATAAGATACCCTCTCAGTCTTCTTTTCTCCAGACTAAACAGCCCCAGGGCTCTCAGCCTGTCCTCGTAAGAGAGACATTCCAGGCCCTTGATCCTCCTCCTAGCCTCTGTTGGACTCTCTCTGGTATTTTGCTGTCCCTCTTGAACTGGGGAGCCCAGAACTGGACACAACACTCCAGGTGTGGTCTCACTAGGGCAGAAAAAAGGGGGAGAAGAACCTCCCTCGACCTGCTGGCCACACTCTTCTTTATGCAACTCAGGAGACCATTTGCCTTCTTGGCCAGAAGGGCCCATTGCTGTCCCATGGAGAACTTGCTGTCCACCGGAACTCCAAGGTCCTTCTCCGTCAGGCTGCTAATAACTCGGTTTAATAATGAAGTAATCATTTGATCTAAACATTATTATTAATAATAAACAATAATATCGAATTGTTTTATTTATTCTCCTAGCAATTCTAATTTTCATGTTAGAGGTTGTATCAAAAGCTTCTCTGTGATGCTTAACTGTAGGAGAAACGATTTAATTATGGCTGAATACGAGAGAAGTATTTTGCAGTCAAGATAAATGTAACTTGGAAGTGTAAGATGATGAGCAGTCGCCAAGATCTGCGCTGTGCGTTTTGGTCCAGTCTGTGGAGCTTTCTTATTTGTGGCAGCGAATCCAAAATGTGCCGATTGGTGACGTACTTTTTCTTAAAACTACAATTTAACAGGAAAGCCTTTGAAATTCAAACACAACGGCATAGTAAGTTTAAGAAATTTATGAATGCATCTGCCAGGTTTGATGAGGATTCCAAAACCAAATTATACCTCAAACTATGCAGAAGGGAGCATTATTCTCTCTACAGCAAAGGTAAGCAAATCTGAAGCCTCGGAAGCATTGTCCGTGTCATCTTGTGCCTCTTTACGGTTTTAGTTTGTAAGCTAAAGGAAAAACTGAATCCCTTTCTTAAACTCCTGACAACCCCGATAATTCGATTCTCATTCTAGAAGGGCAACAAAATAGCTCATTAATTAATCTTTTCTTGTAAATGTCTGGCTACCTTAGAAAAGTAGAAATTCCATATTCTTGGGTTTGGAGTGTTTTAAAATTTCTGAATCAGAAATTTTTGGGACAGCCCAGTATTGAAATAGGTAATAGTTAAGGCAAAGTCATTGTAGAAGTTGGCACTCTCCGTAGCCATTGTGTATCTCTTCTAAATTACTGACATGCCAGCAAGCTGCAGGGCCACCAGTGATTTGATCCCGCTGGTTTCAATAGTCCATTTCACTTCAGTAATTTCTGAATTGCTACCTGTAACTTCAGAGTTTGTTCCCTCTGCTGTTGAAAATGCTACCAAGGGAATCGGGCCAAAATGCTTTATGCGCACACTGAAAGCTTCTAACAAACCAGGGGCTTGAAACTTTACATCCTGGAGCTCTGCAGCAGCAAAACTTTTACTTCTGTATGATCTATATCGGATCATTTTTTTGTTCCAGGCAAATATATAGGCACCACTGCTGCTCCTAACTTGTTAATGTCCTTTGCTGCAGTGTAGGAATAGCGTGGCGAGCTTTTCAGGTGTGCCAAAGGAAAGGACCTCTGCAGGCGCCAGCAGGGGTGGGCTCCGAACGGGAAGGGAAATGCACATTTATTGCAGTACTTGCTACTCTCCGGCAAAAGTGCGGTTAATTAGCTTTGGAGTGTACTGCAGCCTTCAGTCAAATACTCCCAAAACTGGGAATGCTTCACATTTGTCAGAAGTGAAACACTGCCAAGAGAAAACTTTTGCAGTTGCCAGCAGTTTCAGAAAGAATTGCAAATTATTTATTCGTTCTTTTAGAACTGAACTAACACTTGCTTAGGACTTCCTAACCCCCCTGCTTCGGCATTAGCACCGGTTTACCTTGCAGCATAGTAAATGGTGAGCTCTTGTCCAGCTGCGTTTTCTTTAGAGGCTGGTGGTAGGAGAAGCTTATGAGAACTCTGCTTTTTTGGCAGATGATATCTGGGTTGTCTCGAAGACCTTGATCTTTGATCCCCTTGATACCTTCATTGCAAACAGTGTGTTCTTCGGACCATCCTCCAACAATGAAATAGAATTACTCCCGCTGAAAGGCTACTGTCCTTCCAACTGGCCATCAAATAGTAAGTTCTACTCCCAAGTAATTCAGAATGGTGGGAAACAACTATTGAAGGAAAAATCTGGCCAGCAGTGAAGGGTGAGATTAGAATTTCTCAAATCTGATACATGATTTTATTCACATTATTTTTTTTTTTCCTTGTATCTTTGAAAATGTAATTTGAATACAGTACTTAATGCAATTAAGCCTGCAAAGTAGCTGGTAAGAAATCTTAAATGGGTGATGAAGAAATGAGGGTAAGTAACATAGTAAATGGTGTAATAACAGAATGCAGATTGACCATTATGAGTGTAGGTAACAGGAATATGCCACTATTATCCTTGAAAAACAAAGAGAAACCCCAGCTAAAGCCCCATCTCACTATGGAAAATTTGTATTTCTAAAAAAAGCCACCTATGTGTTGTGGCTGTCCCAACGTTCCTTTCTGTGCCTCTGTTGCTACAGTCTAGAGGGACTAAAAAATTGGTCTTGAAAAATTCAGAAAAAACCAAATCTGTCTAGTTTGGGGTATTTTAATCATTGTATGTTAAAAAGAAACTATTGCTGAAGCCAGCACTGATGGGTTTTAATGAACTGCTGACCTTTTTATTCTTTAGCAAACTTTTCCCAGCTAAGTTGCAGCCATCCTTTTTGGTTGTAACGTTTTTGTTTGGGGTAATTTTGCAATATTTTGTCATCAGTGTTTTGGAAACATTAAGGTCAGTGGGCCTTAAGTGCAGGGAGAAGCCCTGTGGCTCTGCTATAGATGTCACAGAAAAATGACAGATGTGCTGCCAAACCCGAGGCAGAAGTTTCTTATTTTTGCTGTTGAGTTGAGCTTAAGTTTTGGGTTGTTGTTTTTGATGGGTTTTGGGTTTTTTTGTTTGTTTGTTTTTTGGGTTTTTTTGGTTTTTTTTGAGGGGGGGGTGGGGGTTTTTTAAGAAAGGGATAAAGAATGCATTATGTAGTCAGTCCAGACCTTCCTTTCTTTTAATGCAATATGAAAATTGTGTGCTCGATCACAAAAGGTTTTATTCCTAGCACTTGACCTTTAGCAGGTAAATTCAGTGCTTTTAGTTAACAAATTAGTGGGTTTAGGCTTTCTGTGCAATACTTAGGGAGAGACCTCTTGCCAAGCCCAGTTCAGTGAGCCTACATTAAACTCCTGTTCTGAATTACCTTCAGAAGGCTCAAAAATACATGGAAAAAAATATAACAGCTCACAATTCTGTGTGGCCACACGTGCTATCAAAATCAGGGGCTTCAGATGCCCCTGAGGTTTGGTTTGGTGTGTTCCCTGAGTGTGAACTGGGTCCCACTTGAGCAGCCAAGGTCTGGAAGAATTAATACATAGTGTCTCAGGCTTACTGCTATTGAACTGCAGCATTTTATTTTTTCTTAGGAAACTTTTGGTCCTAACTTTCATTGAGATCATGAATACAGGCTATTTCATAATTGTATAACCATTACAAAACTAAAACTTGAAGTTGTATGAAAACAAAGCTCTGAGTAATTTTTGGATGCCCTGAAAAGAGACTGGATGGAACGCGAGTCTGGCCCATCGGGGGTGTCCTTACGTTCCCATCTTTTTTTGAGAAAGCAATCGCTTCGCCATCGTGACACAGACAGTCACTGAGAAAGGTCACCTCCTGAATTCCAAAGGATTTTTATCTAAGCTTCCTTCTCAGAAGGCTCCTAATGTTGGAATCAAATACTTTAACATAGTATTCAGTCAGACATGGTAACTGTGTCCGAGGCTAATCGCTCTCTTGGCATTTTGTGAGTCATTTATCTAGCTGATGTGAAATTTTGGATCCTTTAAATTTTTTTCCCCACTTTTGTTTTTCTGTGGCCTTTGCAGCGTGCGTTCATGCCTTGCTGGTCTGTAACGCCAGCAGCGAGCTGACATCTTTAAGAAATATGGAGGAGCACTTCAATCCATCAACGTTGCCTCTAACACCATATCTACTGAAAACGTAAGTTACTGTTTCAGTGCTGCCGGGAACATACGGCAGCACAGAGGTGCAGGAGAAAAAATACCAAACACAGAATTACCACTGAGTTTGCCCTACTGAAAAATGGCCGGGCAAAACTAAAATCAAGGGACAAACTGTTGACAATGCTGTTTTCAGTTACGTGGAAAGAAAAATGTACTGGTTGCTTAACTCTATCTCTGTAGTAAGGCTTTTTCTTAAAACTTACCCGCAGCCCGTGTGTTACAATCTAGAGATTAGTACTGGGCGTTACTGTGACCATTAGACTGGGAGTGCAGTCCCTGACTGGTGTGTATTCAGTTAAGGCGTTGGCTTCCCAGGGGTTCGGCGGAGCTGCTTTTCCTGCCCCGTTTTTAGAGTCACTTGACACAAAAACCAAAAATAAGATATTTTCTTGGAGAATCAGAGCAATAGAGGGATACTTCCAAGCCTGCTTAGGATTCACTGTATAAACCAAGTAATTAAATGAATCCCTGCTACCTCTGACTACGTTCTGTTGCCACTCTTAATTCTGTCAGTCTCACAGCCTTCGAATAAGTCCAATTTAAAGCATTAACCTCCAGCAAGAACCATAAAACCCAAAAGCCCATCCCAGGCGATCCGGCTTTCACCCAGGGAAGTAAAAAGGGGTAGGAGTATACAGCCTGGGTCTGTGTCAGGTACAGGGGCCCACAACTTTTAATTATGTCAGCTCTTAATCATAAAGCCTCAGCATTTCAACGCCAGGAAAGTAAGACCACCAGAACCATGACATGAAAGTCATATGTATGCAGTATTGTAGCGCAACTTTGGACCGCTGTATTTTTCCCTAGGGATTTTGATTCTGGAAATGCTACTAATCGAGTCGGCAAAAGAAAATTCATTCCACCCGCCATCAGCCTGAAGCGCACAGCGATGTCTGGCCCTGTCAGCGCCGAAGTGGCAATGGCACTCGCTAAAAAGATGATCCAAACCTTCTCGCTGAACCCGGACCAAGCTACTTCCCTGATTCAGATAGCTCAGATGATGACCTCAAGTGAAACCAACAAACCAGAGGCAGGACATCAGATCTTCCCTATCACAATCATTCATGGTATGTCACAAAGAATTGTGAAATTTGCTGCTATTGTATCTTTGCAAAAATTCTTGTTAATTTGCCATGCCAGCATTAGTGAAATATCGCTCGATCCTCTTGGTGATGAAGCAGGAGACTCGTTTCCTTAGAAACACAGAAACACCTTAATCAGGTTTTTACAGTTCCAGGCAGACTCAAAGGGAGATTCTTATGTCTAGGTAAATGTTGACTTCTTTTAGATGCAGTGCAAAAGATAAGCTTGGATAAACTGCTTCTGTGTATGGAATATCCTTTTAAACTCTTTGGTAACACCGCTACTACTTTGGCCTTTTCTTCCCAAATACCAGGTGTTTTTGGAGCTGGCAAGAGCTATCTGCTCTCTGTTGTGATCCTGTTCCTAGTACAGCTCTTTGAAAGCACTGAAGCTACAGAGGGCCCGAGGCCAGCTCCATGGAAACTTCTGATTGCTTCTTCCACTAACGTTGCTGTTGACAGGATACTGCTGGGGTAGGATACTGAGATTTTCACAGACTACTGTTCGAGAGAAATAATGCACTTACATGGTAAAGATAATGGTGGTTATCTTTTCAGTCTAACACTTCAAAGAGCAGAGTTGCACACAGGCTGTAATTTTACCCTTGCTCCTTTGCACAGCATGCATCTGCTGGAAGACCGTGAGAGTAACGGCGCGGATTTGTCTGCGACTAACACGTGGCTCTACTCTCATGAAATTTCCTTCCTACAATCCCTCCTGACCCAAAATAGCATTGCTTAGGAATCTTCAGGAAGTAGCAGTAGGGGCAGAGGAAGGAAGGAGGGATGGGAGATGCAGAGAGAATCAGACTTGGGAAGCTTCAGCATGGACCTAACATGAAATAAAAGTCATGGTTTGGAAGGGAAAGTACCAACAGAAAGACCATTTAGGAGAGGAGAATATAAAGGCATTAAGCATTTCTGAGACCAATCACAGTGAGACAATTTACTTTGATAACTGCGGCCCAAGTTACTTCATCTGGTTAATTGCAAAAGTTTGGGTTCTTCAGTGTTCTGATGTGTCTGTCGGCCTTTTCAGAACCACTTCTGATTGTTTCAAAATTCCTTTTTACATGTCTGTCATGTGTACCTTCTCTTTTTCTTTGAAGTCTACTTGATCTCGGGTTTGAGGATTTCATCAGAGTGGGAAGTATCAGGAAAATCACCAAAGCAATCCTTCCCCATAGGTAAGAATCTTAACCTGGGGGAGATCTGAAGTGCCTGATGATAGTAATGCAGGGTGTAAAGTTACTATTTTGAAGTAAAAACAGGAGGAAAACACAAGGCAGAAAAGTGAACCAGACAGACTTGAAACAGAGATGTACTGCTGTAGAGATAAGAACTAGGAGCAAGTAATCATATATGTAATGTTCAGAGAACTAATGGTAGCAGCTCGTGAATTCTGGTCTACTTGCTCGAGTTATCTTTGCCATAGCGTTCCAAGGTTTGTCCTTTACTTGCAAGTAGCAATCTGCATAGTGCTGCAATATGATTTGAGAGAACAAAGTCAAGGTCAAGATGAACAAAGATTAGATTTCCATTCCTTGGTGTCAGGAGCATACCGAGGATGTATCGTGACAGAAGAATACAAAACCTCTCCTCCGTTCCGCTCTGCTCTGCAATCAGCTGTGTACTTGCAGGGCATTTACTGGTTGGGGTGCCAGGGCCTGAGCTGGTGGCAGAAAGGTTTGGTTTGAACAAGGTATTAAATTAGTTCTCTCAGCTGCATTCAGGATAGGTTATTGCCTTGTTGCAAAGTACTGTTCTGGAGCAAGTATGATTATTTGTCTGTATTGGCTGTTCACCGAAGACTCAAGCACTGTCATTTTCAGCCGTTGTAACGCATCTCTTAAAATCTTTTTTCAGTTTACATGCTGGCTCAGGAAATGAGAGTGAGCAGCTGAAAGAGCTGCTTGCCCTCCTGAAAGAAGATTTAACTCCAGCTGAAAAAATATACGTAAGGAAGAGCATTGAGCAACATAAACTGGGGACCAATAAAACTATACTGCAACAGGTACAGTCCAAGCGACAGGATAGGAAGCTGGCGATTCGCCCTGTCTGATCCACGGGGCCCAGCAAATGGAAACTGGGAATCCCTTTGCACACCTGCCAAGCTCCTAGTTTTGAAAAATAAACTGAATGTTAGGGCTGGGACAGGTCTGACTCTACAGGTATCGCTTAGTGTCTTCCCTGTGTATGACTTCCCTGAGCTGAACTTGTAGTTCCTGTTTAGTGATAGGAGACTGAAGCCCTTTCTGGCCTCTACTGCCACCTGATTTACTAATACCAGTCTACTTTACAAAGTTGGGGGAGAAAGATGTCTGAGCCCAGCTGGTCTGCACTGTCACCATGACACTAAGATGCAAGTAGTCATAAATGTAAAAGATAAGGCCTGAGCTACATCTATCCTAGAGCTAAGCATCAACTGCCAAGAAGATTTCAAATATCTTTCCAGTAGCTTTTCATCAACGTATCACCTTTCGAGATTACTGCTTCCCATAGAAAAAAGATAACGATTTCTGCTCTTTCCAGTGATTTGCCCCTTTCTTCTCATTCCTAGACTGAAAAACTCCCACCTTGTTGTAGAGCAAGTGTAAGAAAGCAGAGCTCAGCCATTTGTTTCTTCCGCTTACTCCTAGCGGTCATTGCTGCCACGTGTGCTGCTGGGGCTCGGAAGGTTTTGGAGGATTGTGTGATCTGACCTCTCTGTACCAGACCAGATCTGGGCTGAGATACGTGAATCCATGCAGGATTCTACTGTAGAAAGGCCCCAGGCATAAGAGCTGGTAACCTTGGGTCCATCTCCGTGGGTACAGAGTGTCTTTTACCACAAGTTAGAATGTACTTCTGTGAGACGCGGCGAGCGTGACACAGCGTGCAGTAGAACTGCTAAGAATTAATTTAGGTGCATTCTACTACCAAAGCTCTAGTTATGTACTGCACAGCAATTACCTCTGAAATGATCTTTGCTTCTCTGCCCATTTTCCCCTCGCTAATAACCAAGGTGAAAGTGGTTGGAGTGACCTGTGCCGCCTGCCCGTTCCCTTGTCTGAATAGTCTGAAGTTTCCTGTAGTGATGCTGGATGAGTGCAGTCAGATGACTGAACCTGCATCTCTCCTTCCTATTGCAAGGTACGGCCTCCCTCGGGCGGTCCAGTGCAAGAAGAGCTTGGGCTTAGCACTGCCACAACCTCTAGTGATTGCCAAACCCGCACGGCTTTTTAAGGACGTGAACTCCAAAGTCTCACCTTGGAAAGCAGGAACAGTCATTTTAAATGGAGGCTTGCTCTCAGGTGCCTCCCTTGAGTTACCATGTTCTTTTAACTGGGGAAAGAGGCGGATGGGGAAGGGAGCCTGACGGAAAGCAGTCTGTGATACAGAAACACGGCACATCCTTTTCAGAAGTTCCTTTCCTATTTTCTAACGTGCTTTCTTTAGGTTTCAGTGTGAAAAGCTAGTCCTCGTTGGAGACCCTAAGCAATTGCCACCAACTATTCAAGGGTCTGAGAGCGTTCACGAACAGGGATTGGAGCAGACTCTCTTCGACAGGCTTTGCTTAATGGTATGTACCATAAACCCACATCTTTAGAAAAGACGGAAGGGGAAATTGTAGGTCCCCGGAAGTCACTAAAAGGCTTCTGGTTTGGATGTCAGAGGGACAGTGTTTCAGCCTGGTTCTACGTAAGCGGATTCCCTTCTAGCGCCCTTCTCTGTAAATGTCATTTTCACTGTGCATGGAAGTTTATAAGCCTAACAAGTATAAACCAGGAATGGATTGAAAAACAGTGGCAGGTTCTGCCTTCTGATCTTTCTGTGCAGTTTTCAACCCAAGTAGAGGAATCGGGAGCTACACTGTTTGCTCTAGCTTTTGTTGAAGTGAATGTGTGATGGTTAAGCCAGCTTGCTGCAGGAATTCTTGCACTCCTTTCTTGTTTGACCTAGCTGGCATTGCAAAATATTCAGTGATTCTTTTTCCTCCTCACACTTTCTGTATCGTAATTCTCTAGGGACATAAACCAGTACTTCTTCGGACACAGTATCGATGTCACCCCGCCATTAGTGCCGTAGCCAATGAGCTGTTCTATGAAGGAAATCTGATAGATGGTGTTTCCGAGAAAGAGAGATGGCCCTTACTGGACTGGCTTCCGACACTATGTTTTTACAGTGTTAACGGGGTAGAGCAAGTAAGGGCTTTTTTACCTTTTCTTATATAAAAAGTCAATAGTGCCATTTTTCCTCTATCCTGGTTCTGTTTGTGAGAGCTAAATTGGAAATCTTGTACCCTATTTCCAGATTGAAAGAGACAACAGCTTTTATAACATGGCAGAAGCTCATTTTACAGCCAAGCTGATCCAGTCCCTGACTGCGAGTGGAATAGAAGGATCTGCGATTGGTGTGATTACACTCTATAAATCGCAGATGTGTAAGGTCTGTTCAATAACCATCAGTTGTCATCAAGAAAACGGCTCCCTTAAATGTATTTCTTTATTCTGAACGTAGGCTCCATTTTGTAGTTCGCATCTTGCGTAGACGCAGACGAGCTGAGTGCGTTTGCTCGAGAGAGGAGACTGTGAGGAATACAACTCATCACCCCCCATACTCGTTTCTCTGCAGATTCAGAGTTTGCTTCATGGGGTACACTCTGAGGCCTTTGAAATGAAATCTGTCCAGGTGTCCACCGTAGACGCCTTCCAGGGAGCCGAGAAGGAGATCATTGTTTTGTCCTGTGTACGAACGAGGCACACGGGCTTCATAGACTCGGAAAAGAGAATGAACGTTGCGCTAACGAGAGCAAAAAGGCATTTGCTGATTGTTGGAAATCTGGCCTGTTTGAGTAGGAACAGGCTGTGGGGAAGAGTAATACATCACTGCAAAGGTAATAGTTTCTATTTCTGGTTTTCAAACCATGCAGCTCATCTTTCAGGAACCTGGGTGTATTATATACTGTACAGACTATCAATATGGAGAGTATATAGTACACATACTATATACACCACTATACTTCTTGCATATAAAGCATAGCATAATGCAGGAAAATGCAAGGGTTTGCAATGTGCAAGTTGCATATTTGCAGTTTTGTCTGCAAACTGCTTTTGTATTTGTCACCCTGTAAGGGGACTTCTCGAGGTGCCTTCTGGTGCCCGTCTCCACCCGCTACAAGTCCGTTAGGAGGGGATTAAAATGCCTGGAGAGCCCCTTAGCTCCGTGTGTCCTTCCTCCCCGTGGCATGCACACTTTGGAAAGAAAGGCCGTCGTTCCTCCCGCCCCTGGCACTTGAATGAGCCCCCTCTGCAATGGGACTGTTTGTATCTCAAGGCGTTAAGTTACACTTTGCCGTCAACTCTTCCGTGGCGATTTGCTTTCAAGTAGAGAAGCAGGAGATGGACTGGTGTCCAAATCTCTACCTTCGGTCACTGTGCAGCAGGGGCACATCCCCCTCTGCAGGGGGGGAGGGCCTTACCGTAGCTGATACTACAAAGGGGGGTTCAGTCGCTGAAGCGGCTGATAACAAATCACTGCAAGAACAGGTACCAAAAAGTCAGGATTTTATTGGCCTTCTCGGTTGATGTCCAAGTTAAGCTCTGAAGAAGAACACAAAGTAGAACTATTGCAGCTGCTTGATAGGCCTGGGGAAATAGATGCTTGTGTCTCCACAGTCTAGTGACGTGATGGATGCTGTAAAGGGAGATGTAATTATCTTGTTTATTGCTGCTTTTAGGCTGGGAAGATGGATTACAACACGTAAGCCAGTGTGAGCAGCAGCTAAACGACATTGTCAAGTGCTATCTGGAGAAATGGAAGGAGGAGGAACAGAATAAGAAAAAGGAAAAACGTGCACCTGTTTTATGAAGAAAACATTAATCGCCTGTCTGTAAAAATTATCAGAACAATTGCAAATCTAGTATTTATATTAGAAAACTTCTCTGTTAGGAAACTTGGGTTTGTAGCTCAGTGCACTGACACTTCTGTTTAGAGCCCTTGTTTGTATGACTCCAAATGAATAAAGTGATGTTATCTGCTTGATAACTGCACTCCTTTTATGCCTACGAAGTACCCAAGTGTAGGAGTAGTGTCTCGCTGTTCAGATGAGATACACACGTACCATCCTCTCTTACAGTGGTTCTCTCCTCTTGCATATTTACAAATCGGCGACGTTGAGGAAAGACTGTGACTAAAACAGTTACAAGGATAAGTAAAACACAGAGCAACTTCTTTGAAGAACTATTACATGCTCTTAGTCTATTAAATCTTCCAAACAAACCAAAATGAGAACAGCTTGACCTGTATCTAGATTTTTTTACAGGTTTTAGGCTAACATCACTTGGCTGTGTTTTGGAACTATACAAACAAGGAGTTATTTTGCTTTGGAAAAGAGTGCTGATGTGCCAGAAGCTCTCCCACGGGATTGTTCATCGCCTTTACCATGGCAAAGGTTTGGCCATAAGCTGTCCTGAAGAGGAGTATAGAGTGGGCTCGGCGCTTCGTGTGCCAGTGGTGGGGAGAAGTGGGCTAAATGGGGGCATCGTGAAGTTTCGAGGTGGTGCCACGCTCTGAAACTTCTTCCAGAGACAGCTCTGCATGAAAAGCAGTGTGGCCAGCAGCTCCAGGGAGGGGATTCTCCCCTTCTGCTCTGGAGCACTGTGGCCAGCTGTGGGGCCCCCAACATAAGAAGGGAAGGGATCTGTTTGAATGTGTCCAGACGAGGCCACAAAAATGATGAGGGATGGAGGCCAGGTTGAGAGGGGGGGTTGTTCAGCCTGGAGAAGAGAAGGCTCCAGGGAGACCTCCTTGCAGCTTTTCCATACTTAAAGGAGGGGACGTATGAGAAAGATGGGGACAGAGTTTTCAACAGAGCCTGTTGTGGCAGGACAAGGGGTGATGGGCTTAAAGTAGAAGAGGGAGACGTAGACTGGAGAGAAGGGAGAAATGTTTCATCCTGAGGGTGGTAAGAGCCTGGCCCAGGCTGCCCCGAGAGGTGGTGGCTGCCCCATCCCTGGAGCCACTGCAGGGGAGGTTGGCCGGGGCCCTGAGCAACCTGCTCTAGCTGAAGAAGGTGACGGCTAAAACTTGGCCACCCCTCCAGGGCCGGGTGCTACTGTCTCAGCCGCCCGGGGCAGGGCGGCGGGCACTGGCCGGTTTCCCCGCCCTGACCTGCCGCCAGGTGGCGCCGCCCGCCCGGCGGAACCCGCGGCCGTTCGCCGGGACGGGCCCCGGGACGCACCCCCGGCACCGGCAGCGGCACCGGGACGGACCCCGAGACCCCGGGCGGGAGGGGCGGCCTCCGGAGCAGGACGGGCGCCTAGGCGCGGAGGAGCGGAGCGAGGCAAAAGAAGGAGCAGCGGCGGGTTGAATGGCGCCTTTAAATTACTGCTGACACCTCTGTTAGAGCTCCCTAAAATCTCAATCAACAAGCCATTAGAACTCGACGGGAGTAAAACTAAATCCTCGTTTAAGTGTATTTATCCGCTCTCTTTTCTCTCTTTCAAATGCTAAATCCATTTCAGCATATGCCCCTTCTTTCTCTCGCCTTTCTCTAAAGCCTGGCAGCCCGCACCACTCTTGTAAATATGAAAGATGCTAATCATATGACATATCACGTCTCAGTCGGAGCCTGGAATAAAGCCTTGAGATTTGGGATCATTGCCTCCAGACAACAGCTTCATCAGCCGGAAAGTTGGTTTTTTTCTCCTTTCCTTCAACTCTCAATCCCTTCTTTGTCTGGGGGAAAATGCAGCCAACTCGAGCCACCCCGGCCATATGGTTCACTCTGTGTTTTCTTAGTTGAATCCTGAATTGTTTGTGACTTGCGAAGGGGGTTTTGGGGGGTTGATTTTTTTTTTTTTTGGAAGCGTGTATAAAGACATAGAAGAGGCTGCCTGTACCGGGGCTGCTTCGCAAGGCCCCTCCAAGTTCTTCACGTGTTCGTTTCACACACTCCTTCTGCAGCCACTTCACTGCTACTGCTCTAAGAGCCAAAAGATAAAGCCCTGGATGCACTTTTTCACAACAACCGACTCTGGGCATCTTGTTATTTTTCCCTTTGGTCAATGGAACGCCTGCTTAAAACACAACTTGTTCTGTTTGAACTCACGCGCAGCGTTTTGAACTCGTGGCATGTGTGAAATGAGAGGACCTGCTTTACTGGCAAAACCCTTCTAGAAATGCCTCGGTCAAGGGAAGCCCCGAAGTATTTTGAGTAAGGAAAAGAGGCTTTTAAGACCTGTATAAATTAGGAGCTGAATGAGGTCAGTGCGCTCGAGTTTGGATAGCCCCCTGTTTGATAGCAGCCTGCCAAATTTTCTTTCTCTCTTTCCTTACACAAACCCCCCAAAAAGGCCCTTTCACCAAATCATTAAATTCTACAGAGGTGGTCAAGCTAGTCCTGCTTTTCAGGCGTTCGAGAAAGAAAAGGGTCCTTGAAGTTTAGAAGATGCCCAAGGAAAACTCATTGAATGACATCAAAAGAATGAGTTTCCATAGCTGTTGAAGCACGAGAGCCGTGTAGCTGCACAAAGGCGGGTTGGGGCAGTGGGACTGTCCCACTGCTCTATCCCAGCACAATTGGGTCACTGAAATAGGGAATTAATTACCATTGGAGAGTGGGCAGCCCATTCACCACTGGCTGAGTTTTATTAAACGCCAATATAAATAACAAAACAACTCTTGTGGCTGCACTATTCCTACACGCCAAAGGAAGGATTATGTTGGGGATTAACATCTTAAAGTCTATGAGACTTTCTGACTCAAGGCTCGGAGCTGGTAATCGTATTTGTCTCCTGGTTCAGCGATTAGTGCTCTCCCTCGCGCACCTTCGCCTGGATGGCCAATGTCCCTTTTTGCAGGCACTGGGTTTTTCACACAATCGGCTGTTCTTTTCCCCACATCTATAGAAAAGAATAAGAAAACTGAAGCGTGTTCACGCGATCCTCAAGCTTCTTCTCTTCTTCATGGGAAAGGAAGGCACTGGCGGCCTTTTTTCACAAGGGGGAGAGGCAAACCCTCGGGGGGGGGGGGGGGGGGGAGGGGGGGGGGGGGGGGGCAAACGCGCAGCGCCGGCCGCACCCCCTCGCGAACAGGCGCGAGCGCCAGGAGGG
>JANHGN010004694.1:0-12378 GCA_024605025.1 Megaceryle maxima | reverse complement strand
CCAGCATACACTAACATTTTAAAATGTTAAGATATTATTTTACATAAAACAGTGTTACTTTTTTCTCAAACAGTATACACAAAGATCTGTTATCCATCAGATGAAATAAGAAAAAGAATACTAGAGATCTGAGAGAGATGGGATTAGTGTTAGAACAGGGCATGTTTAAGTATTGACTTCTATTTTGGTGTGATTGACTTAGCATCTGGCAGCAGAAGTAACAGATGGGAAAAAATAGTGGGTCAGAAAAATGTCAGGAGAAAATACAGACACTATGAAACAATAATAACTTCATTACTAAAAATATGAAAATTAATTTGATTTCCTTTATAGCAATAAATGAAGTAAAATGAAAAATTACTAGGCATTTATGTTAGAAGACATAGAATGGTGCTTGTTACTGATGTTTTGGTTCTGCTGAAGTCAAAAGGCATTTGATTCTAATTCTGCTGCAATAACCACCTACAAAAATACAATCTTAAAGTCTTAATAAAAATTAGGTACTGAAATGCTGGTATCAATGAAAGCTATGAGGCACATCAGAGACTCCAGCGTTTCCTTTGGTAACATGAGCTGTAATTGTCCTCTGAATTCAGAGGACAACATTGGTTCTGAGAGTTTCAGAACATTTAATGAACCACTGGAAAAAAAAAAAAAAAAGTCCTTTTACCATATACAGTAGCTGCTGAACATGTAAGGAATATTGTTAGAACCCTGGGAATAATTCACCTGTCTCACAAGAGCATGTGCAGAGCACAACATATTTAGAAACTGCATGTGAAAGGTAGTTGCTCACTGACAACAAAGTTTTGGCTGAAACAGTGATTTAGCCCTGTTTCAACCAAATGAATAAGTATTTTAAGGAGAAACACTTTTAACCTCATTTACACCCTAAGTTATAAGTAAAATAAAAATATTTTTCTGTATATACACATTCCAAAGCTTACTCTGTGCACTCTGTGAGTACATCTTTCAGGCCACTGAAAATCTCCAAGTTCTACTGTCTGTTTAGGCAGAGACACACAGAGCATGCAGGAAGTTTAGTAGATAAAAAAATTTCCTCCAGAGATGTCACAGACATAATCACAACAGATTTCGTGTAGCTGAGCATCAGTTTCGCTGTGTGTTTGGAGATAATGGTTATTTCTCTCAAGTAGAGTTTAATGCTTTCCTTTGCCTATAGCTGTGGGCAACATTTTATATGTCTTTGAAAATTGTTTCTGTGGTTAGTTAACTAAACTAACAGCTAATGAATATGGTAGCCACTCCTAGTTAGCTCACTCTTTTGTGCCTACTTTTACTTGTTCCTCATATATATACCATAATGATCACTCAGCAACAGGGCAGGGTGAAGGGTTGGAGGGGGATTGTCAAACAGCATAATATAACAGAAATAAATCATAAAAATCCAGAAGGAATGGCCAATTTCAGGATCATTCTTTGTAGATGAAGGCTTAAAGTTTGTAATTTCTCCAAAATTAAATATTCACTAATGTCTTATTACTATAATCTCATCTGAGCTTTCACAGAATTTTATATAATTTATGCCAAGTCATAAAATAGCAAAGAGTTTTGAACACATCATAGATACACTAACTACATTTAGAGATGACTCAATTTTATATTGTATTACCTGAGAAAATTATAAATCACAACCTGCTTGAAACTGAAGAGGGTTTTTTTTGTTTTATTTTACCATGCAAACTCTTCTAATGAAGGACTGTAGACCTTTAAAATGAAGTAAATTATTATATAATCATGAGCAATGTAATTATCCTGACACAACTCCAAAGAACCATAAGATTGAGTTTGTCTTTATATGCTCATGTATGGTCTTAGTGTGAAGGAAAGCAAGGCAATTGACATTAATGAGGACTGTGATACGAGTAACTGAATTAAAAGCAGCTAAGGTAGGTGATACGATTAAGCATTGCTCCCTAATGTAATAAAAAAGATAAGGTTAGTTGGTCACTTAATTCCCTCCTCTCTTTGTACCCTTTAACTAGTGTTCTTTCTTCTTCTACCTTTGTTTTCCTTTTTAAAGTACCTCATGGCCTACCTCTACAAACAACTAAAATACTAAGAAAACAATCTTTGCTTCTATTAGCAATTTTGTCTTTCATTGCTTGCTTAGACAATTTTTAACTGAGAGATTTAGGTGTTCTGTCTCTTAACAGACTTTATATTAGAAAGAAGCATGAATTCGACAATTTGGTTTTCTCAGCTCCTTTAATTGTCTTGATATGAGGCCATTTTTTAACCCTGGATATTCTGTTTCATGTAGTGCTTAGCCACTACCACAGAATAAGGTGTAGTGAAAGTATGAAAAAATTCTAAGCAAAACTTACAATATGACAGTAGTTAAGCAAGGCAGCCTACTAAGGATATAATTAATTTTTGCATAAATTGGAATCACATCCAGTTACAGATTTACTGAATAGAAAGGGAGAAGCTAAAGTGACAGTACTTATATTTCACTGAAGTATAATAAGCATCTGCAGTCAAGGACACAAGCTTAGGGAAACTGTTCAAACCATCCCATCCAGAGTACAGCAGTCAGCCTTCTTCATCTCAAACAGAATGCCACAAATAGCAGTTTATGCATTTACTGTTCACATTTCATCCTCTTTCTTGAATATATTTTTGTCTTTTTAAATACCAAAATACTCAGCAAACAATCCATCTTGGTATTTTTTTACCAACAATGGATATTAGATTTGTGATAATTACATGAAACTTCACATTTTGAAAGTAATTATCACTTACCTTTATTTCTTGAGATTTCTTGATTCTTTTCCTGCTGCAATTAAAAGTAGAAAAGATTATTTACAGAATTGTTTACCACAAAAATCATAGACATACAGATTCAAAAGAGACAGTCTAGTTCATCCTCCTTCCTGCTCCAAGATAAAATCATCTATGCTGAAGAAAGACTCCCTGTCTTCATTAATCTATGATATGGAGAGAGTGTTCCAGAACCTTGTAAGCACTGAAGCACTGAATCACTGACGTGAGTTTCATCCTGAATGAAACTTTGCCAAAATCACCTCAACTACAGGTAATAATTTTTTTTTTTTTTCATTGCATTGCATCACAGTGAACATAAAATATATTTCATGTTTAAAGCAAAACAAAGTTATCTTCTTTTGCTTCAGTTATCTTCCAGTTTTCTATCTGTAACAATTTTTTAAAATGTTTTGCCTAAAATATTCCAATATTCTAATTCAGGATTGTCTAGAACTAAGGAATTTATTTAGAATACATCCGACTTGTAAATGCATAATATATATCAATAATGCATATCAACATTTAAAAATAAAGTTTCCCTTCCAAAAAAAGAGTATGACACAGTTGATTCACAGTCAGCAAGGTTTTCACTATGATCCTCGTTGTTGCTCATTCTAACCCACCAGTCTTTTCCTATAGCACAGTTACCCAGTTATTTATTTTTTTGGATTTTCTTTGAAATACCGATGTATTTTTCTTTGTAAAAATGTGTTTAAAAATAACTTAAAAATATGTTAGGAGATAACAGGAAAAAAATTCCTTCTACTGAGGCAACACCTGACAAAAATGGATGTAAACTTCCATGGTTAGAAAAAAATCAGCTGATAAAGCTTCTGAATCTCTTTTTTAATAAAGCAGAGCAATTCATTCTCACACCTACATCCAGAAGACTAAACTTGAGTAAGTTGTTCAAGAAGTAAGAGATTTTATATTTCTTGTTATGCAAAAACACATATCTTTTATGTCTCTAAGACTAAATCTCTGTTTCTATTTTTTTATTTAAAAGTCTGTGTTTGACACAGATTTTGCCACTGTCTTCCATTCCATCCTCATAGCTATGCTTAGGAAGTGTATGTTATGTGGGCAGGCAGGAAGGTGGATTGAGAACTGGCTGAATGAAAGAGCTCAGAGGGTTGTGATCACTGGTGCAGAGTCCAGCTGGAGGTCTGTAGCTCAGTGTTCCCATCAGTCTGTACTGGGTACAGTCTTGTTTGACATATTCATCAATGACCTGGATGAAGGGCAAGAGTTTATCCTCGTCAAGTCTGATGATGACCCAAAACTGGGAGGAGTGGCTGACACACCGGAAGGCTGTGCTGCCATTCAATGAGACTTGTACAGGCTGGTGACTTGGGCAGAGAGGAACTTAATGAAGTTCCACAAGGGTAACTGTAGAGTCCTGCAGCTGGGGAGGAAATCCCCATGCACCAGCATTGATTGGGCAGTAACCTGCTGGAAAGCAGCTCCCTGGAAGGACCTGGGAGTCTGGTGGATAACGAGTTGTCCTGGGTTCAGCTCAGATAGGGAAAAAAGCTGTGAGGGTCCACAGCCAGGGTAGCCAACCAAACTAGCCAAACTATTTGATATTCAATATCAATTCGATACCATACTGACATCATGTCCACTATACAATGGGAGGGCTGGCCAGGGGAGAAAGCTTCATGATTTGAGCAAACTGCCCCTGGGATCAGGGAGAGGCATCTGGGGTGAGGACATTACTCATTTGATATATTCTTTCACTAGGTATTACTAATAATTATTAGTTTTCACTGTTATTACTGTTGTTTCTTCTCTCTTTATGTTGTTCTATCAAACTGTCTTTAAAACAGCTCATACACCTTTTTTGTCCCAATTCTCCTTCCCATCCCACCACTGTATGTGGGGGAGGAGTGAGCAAGTTGCCAGCTGGGGTTGAACCACAACTCAAGTTAATCATGAGCCAGCAATGTGCCCTTGTAGCCAGTAAGGCCAACATCATCCTGAAGTGCATCAAGAATGTTGCCAGAAGGTCAAGGGAGGTTCTCCCCTGACTCTGCTCTTCTTCAGTGAGGCCACATTTGGAGTACTGTGTCCACTTCTGGGCACCCCAGTTCAAGAACAAGGAACTACTGCAAAGAGTTCAGTGAAGGGTTACAAAGATGATTAGGGAACTGGAATATCTCTTTTACAAGGAGGGACTGAGAGACCTGGGACTGTTTAGTCCGGAGAAGACTAAGAGGGAATCTTAACAGTGCTTATAAATATCTAAAAGGCAAGTGTCAAGAGGATGGGGCCAGATTCTTTTCAGTGATGCCCAGCAACAAGACAAGGGGCAATTGGTACAAACTAGAACACAGAAGTTCCATCTGAACACTGAGGAAAAGCTTCTTACTTTTGAGGGTGACAGAGAACTCGAACAGGCTGCACAAAGAGGTTGTGGAGTCTTCTTCCCTGGAGATACCCAAAACTCACCTGGATGTGATCCTGTGTAATCTGATCCAGGTGAACTTGCTTTAGCAGGGGTATTATACTAGAGGATTGCCAGAGGTCCCTTACAAGCCCTACCATTCTGTGATTCTGTGACATAATGGTCATATAGATGTTTTAGTTATTATTTCTAATGGCATGGAACAGAAAAGGAGGACAGAGAAAAAAATAAGCCAGAGAAAAAGTTAAGACTTAAGTTAGCACTGTCAGACATTGCAACCCAAATCATTCTATGATTCTATAATTGACCAGTATCACATCATCCGCAGATGGTATGAAACAACTCCTAGGCAATTTAAAACCTCACAATGGTGTGGAATATCTTTCATATTATAATTAAAACAATAACTGTTGTATAACCATTATACATATTAATGTAGTATTAATTCTCAATACTAATATGATACTAATATAATACTAACACTAATATGATACTAATATAATAGGACTGAAATTATGTCAACCAGTGGTATGTGTGAACACATTGCATATATGAAATGGGTCACAGCTCAAGTAGGCATCTGACACGTTATGACATAATAGGCAAATGCTTGCGAGGCTGATGGTTAGAAATCCACCAAATATAAGATGGGGAGCTAGTACACCTCCCCTACAAAGAGTTGGGGTTGTTTAGCTTGGAGCTTTTGGGGATACCTTATTGTGGCCTTCCAGTACCTAAAGGCAGCCTACCAGAAAGCTGGAGAGAGACTTTTTAGGAGGGCATGTAGTGATTGATAGGACATAGGGTAATGGCTTTAAACTGAAAGAAGGTAGATGATGTAAGGAAGTTCTTCATTGTGAGAGTAGTGAGGCACTGGAACAAGTTGCCCAGAAAGGCTGTGGATGCCCCATCCCTGGCAGAGCTCAAGTCCAGGTTGGGTGGGGCTTTGAACAACCTAATCTTATGGAAGGTGTCCCTGCCCATGCCATAGGTGTTGGAACTAGATTATCTTTAAGGTGCTTTCCAAACCGTTCTATGATTCTATGAAAGTGTATCCAGATAGATAGAGAAGTCTGTAAGCCTCAAGTTATTTCAACATTAACCAGTGATTACACTGAGTGTAGCATCTCTGAACTGTGAAATTAACCTTCTCCCAGGGGAAAGCCTCCTATGTTAGACTTTTCAACTGAAAACACTGATGGTGCATTAAGTACAGATTCTTCCTTATAATTAAAATATTAAGTATGGGAATTACTTTATGTAGAATACCACTAAGAAGCAGTAACTTATGTTAGCCAATGATAAAAGTAAAATTAAGTTCAGATGCTCAGGAAAATAGGAACTGCTTGTCCTCATGGGAAACAAACAAACCTCTCAGAGTCCTGGAATGTGACAGGGTAACCGAACAGTTCCTCACAATAGGTATTTCCATTTATATCTGTGCAGCATACTAGAGTTTTGATGCTTGGTGGCCTGAAAAGAAAGTTTCTGTCCATATGCTATTAGAAAGCATGTAAATATGCAAACATCCCTGTATTAAGTAAAACTGTATTAATTCTGGATAAGCAGTGTGATAAGGAGGAGTTAGCAGACCTGCTTTTATAAACATTTTCTGTTATTTTTCTCCTGTATTGCATTATGATACACAAACAAACACAGAAATTATATATATTTACTGCCTAAATAACACAGGAACCACAATATTATATTCCAGGAATCACAACATTATATTATCTATACCTACAAATCATCTGTAAGCAGAACAAACCATTTTGCATCCCAGGATTTTTTATCTGCTTCAATACAGCAAAATAGCTTTGAATTTAACAGTCTTCAGTCAAATTAATCAGATGAATTGCACAGCTTTGCATGGTTTTCTGTTACATCATATTGTATCAGCCTGATAGTGGTAGCGATGCAGAACATACTAGACCTGTAAAGAAACCTTTCTTCTGTGTCCAACAGACTGAATTCAGTGTTAACTTTTTGAAGCACAGCAAATGAAAGTGCAGAAAATGGCAAATTCTCTGCTGTGTTTGTGAACTAAGAAAGATCATGGGTGGCTGACCACACAAAATGGTCTAGCAAATCATAAGTTATAAGCTATTTGCAATATATATCAAATATCTGCAAAGAAACTGCAACAAAACTGAAAAAGCTCCTTTTCTAGTGCTATTTTCTCTCTGTCTTAAAACACAAATAGTTTCACTATTTTTTAAAAAATCCTAACATTTTTACATCATCATTGTTCAGAAATTACAGGTTTGGTAAATTATTTTGGCATAGCATCAAATTTTGTATTGATAAACAACTTCACATTCATATAAAGAGAGTAGAGCAGAATGGTCAAAAGGGACTCTTAATGGACAGTGATTCCAAAGAATAAAAAAAAAAAAACAGAGCTGATTTGTAAAGGAAGATAATATTCTAGGGCTAACCAAATCCACCAGCCATTTAAGAAACAGTAAAGTCCCACTTAAATATGCTTTCTGTTTACTTTTCTCTTTTTGAAAGAAGAGTTGGTATTTATAAACTATGGATGCTGCACATGGAAGCATATTGACTTTCGTTTAATTCTGTTGTGTTTTGTTTTTTTTTTATTTTTAATGACAAACTTTCATTAGTTGTATTGCATCTAGAACCTCACTCATCTCTCTGCCTGAAACATTTGCTGAGGATCTGTGTATGCATCTGCTAGAGTGAGCCAGTAATAAAGAAGAGGAGCCTTATTTGTCTCTTGCAAAACTCCTTTTCCATTCTGGCTGTATTTAAAAAGTAGCAGCTGAATTAATGGAATAATTAAGTGCTAATTAGTCTAAACCATATGGTAAATTGTCCTCAATATGTGATAAAAATTAAAATAATTTAATAAACATAAACCACTAATTACAAAAAGCCAGATGAAAGAGGTAGTAAAAACTTATTTGCTTGATTAACATTTTATAATGAGAAGTTATCATTAGTCCTATCATAAAATGTAGTTAAAATGCAGACAATTATTTTTCTGTTCGTTACCTTAATGTTCATTCTGCATTGGGGGTTCTTTGTTACTATATAGTCACTTTAAACAAATAATTAAAGGAATAATTGTTATGAAAGATAATATTACATTAAGAGAGGTACCAAGGTAATTATTTCTGCCATTTTGCTAAAACAATATAAGCGCTGATAGTTGAGCAACAACAACATCTTGGCTGATATTAATACTGCAAATTTAAGTATAAGAAATCTGAATTATACATGTACAGAACATCTATATTAATGGATGAAATAATAATATACCCACAGCCATAGAAAATGTACATAGAGCACAATTTGGTAAACTACTCTCAGAATCAATTTGATCAATGACATCATGCTTAACATTTCTGTTTCAAAAAACAGTCTCACAGAATCAGGCTGCATCAGGCTCTCAACAGCTGCAGTACAATTGCAATTTAAACTAAAAATGCATGCAAAGCAGAAGCAACAACATTTACATTTGATATTCTGTCAAGTAGCAGCAAGCAAGGCCTTGCTTAGTACAGTAAGGAAGAAAGAATGAACAAAAAGTGTCCAATTTTCCTTTTGCTCACCAGAACATTTTTTGAAATTTAATGTTTGCAATAGGATTCTTGCACTGGTATTCTGCATACCCAGATCAGATACCATCATTTATGGCAGCAAATGCTGGGAAAAAAAAAATATGCTGCACACTGTTTATCAATTAACACATCACATGAATTAAGACTGTGAAGGAAACAAGATGAGGAACAGGGTGGCAAAGCAAAAATAGGAAAAATATAAAGCTGTTGTCAGAATTAATGACATTGCCAGGATTATGTATTATGAGATTTTAAAGTCCTGGAGTAAGCCTTACAGGAGAAAATTTGATGAAGTCTTGAATTGATGAACCCTAATGAAAGGGTATTGGAAATCCTAAATACAATGTTTTATTTCATTAAAAACACCACCAAAAAACCCAACCACACAGATAGGGGGTGGGGGGCACTATGAAATCTACTGATTTGGTTCTTGGTTTGCTGATTTATATGCCTGAGAAATATAAAGAACAATCATGGAAGACCTAGGAAGGGGAGTATGAAGCAGTCATTCCTCTTTCCACACAGCAAATTAAAACCCCTCAAAGCAAAGGGGAAGCATAGAAATAAAGACATGCAAAAGTTACACATTATCTTCAATATGCCTATATACTTTTAAGGAAAACTATGTCCAGCCCATGCTTTCACAGAACATATGCTTTCTTCTGTCCACTTTCCATCCGTAGAAGTGGCACAAAGGCCAGTCCACAGTTATTTTATTTAGGCATGTCTGTGCATGAAGACAAATCATCTAGATGTGTTGGTAGGGCAAGTACTAGTCTTAAGGCAGCCTTAGACCTTGTAAAGCAGAGCAAACAAAGCCTTTGTCCTCAAGGTTAAACAATTGCTCTGTCCTAAAGTTACAGCCTAATTCTTCATGTCCAACTCCTATTGTTCAGCACTAACTGAAGGAGCTTCATGCTAATGTCACAGTAACATTGTACACACTAAATGCATACACCATGAATTACGTTCAACAAAGTAATACTTTGTGCTCCAGACCTCTGATCATTTTTTGTGGCCCTCCTCTGGACCTGTTCCATTAGGTCCATATCCTTCCTGTGTTGAGGGCTCCAGAGCTAGACGCAGCACTCCAGGTGAGGTCTCACCAGAGCAAAGTGGCAGAATCCCCTTTCTCAGTCTGCTGGCCACGCTTCTTTTGATGAAGCCCAGGATGTGATTGGTCTTCTGGGCTGCAAGTGCCCATTGTTGGCTCATGTCCAGCTTCTAAGCCACCAGAACCCCAAGTCCTTTTTCCACAGTGCTGCTTTCTATCACCTCATCCCCCAGCCTGTATTGATAATGAGCACTGTTCTGACTCAGGTGCAGAACCTGCACTTGGTCCTGTTGAACCTTATGAGGTTCACCTGGGGCCACTTCTCCAGCTTGTACAGGTCCCTCTGGATGACATCCCATCCCTCTGGTATATTGACTGCACCAGTCAGCTTGGTGTCATCTGCAAACCTGCTGATGGTGCACTCAATCCTACTGTTTATATCACTGGTGAAAATATTAAACAGTACTGGTCCCAGTACAGACCCCTGAGGGATGCCACTTGTCACCCATCTCCATTTGGACTTTAAGCTACCCTCTGGATGCAACTATCCAGCCAATTCCTTATCCACTGAACAGTAGGCAAAGGCCAAACATAGTATTTCCTTCATTTTACTGAAGCAGGGAAGGGACTATTTTCCAAATTATGTCTTTTTTAAAATGGAAAATTCACAATAAAATCTTTGTGCTGACTTTAAGGATCAATTCTTCCACAGTCTGTTACCCTTTTATACATAGACTGCTTTCATTAGGAAAATTGTCCTAGAACTCGCCACAGTTCTGAGCTAAATTGAAAAAAAACCCCAACCAAACAAAAACAGCACATAAAAACAAAACAAAAACAAACAAACAAAAACCCCAAGCTAATAAAAATACCCAAACAAACAAAAAATCCACTGGAACATACATAGGAGTTTACCCTGGGTATAGTTCTTAGGCAGCACACTCTTACAGAAATACAATGTAACTATAGCTTCTTTAATATGATAACTTCATACTTTGTTCTTTGAAGGCAGACCAAATACATGTTGCATTTGTCAGCAGTTTCATAGAACATGACAGAGAAAAGTTCTACCAATTTGATATGGCTGTGAGGTGTTACAGTTCTTTTAGTGCTTTAATCAGTAAAACAATGGATGGTTTAAGGAGTGAAAGAAGTATATACTTTTGCACTGAAACATGTACCACTATGACCAAACCAGCTTATATACTGAAGACTGTATAAGCCAATTTATGTAGTCACATCCAGGCTACAAATGCCCTTAGCTAAGTTGGAGGAACTATGAATGCTTTATAAATGATGGCTTTGCAGAGCAGATTACTGCTATTTGTGCATTTTTTGCATTAAACCTTAAATGCTCAGATATTCAGTGCACAATTACTTTCCCATATACAGACAGCTTAAGACATACTTTCTTCCAGCCTATGATGAAAGAAATAACACACGACAGTTGATAAGGTGATGTAGATTAATATGCTTATCTCATCTATCTCATAAGCTAATCATGTGCAGCTTATATATTTATTTTTAAATTACCTGAAGATGCTCCAGATTTGAGTAGACCACAGAAGGGGAGAGACATCTCTAACATGAAATATTTTGGTGCACCAAATTATCACTGAAAATTCTAAGGGACAGCATTTAATGGGTATTCTATTATCTTTCCTCTCATGTGAACTCTTGAAACTCCAAGTACCTTCACAATTACTAAAAAGTATTATATTTCCTTAGCATGGAGTGTTATTTTTTTTTTCCCCAAAAAAACCAGTACATATGGATCTTAGATGCAAAATTCCCAATTACATTAATGGGAGTAATTTGTCAAAACCCCGAATTTGTTGCTTTTTTAAAAAAATTATTTTATATTTCAGAGATGGTTTTTAAGTGTAATTTTCTAAAGTGTAATTTTCTAGAAAGTACATAATGTACATTGCATTTTATTATTCAGCCTGTCTGAGGCTCATTCAGAACTTATCTTTCCTCTTTGCAAATTTTTGTCTAGATAAAAGAAAATCTGCAGAAAGAATGACAAGTAGAAAGTGTAAACACAAGAGAGTCAACATCAATTACCTTCTTACAATCCATGAATGTAAGTAATATTTAGTCTGTGTTAGGACATAATTATGGGTAAGATTGTAGGATATCTACCAGCATTGATTAAAAGTAATATACTGAGAAATGTCTAGGTATCATACTTTGTTTCTACCATTCATCTTACAAAGGCAGATGAGGTGGTGTTGCAAGGAAAAGAGAAGTTCATGATATGAATATTAACCAGTTGCACTTGCCCTTTTGCATAGTGTTTCAACAATACATTTGATGAATGCATTCATTTGAACCAGAGATGTGATGAAAGGTTATACCACATTACACACCATATGACATTTTGGAAACTAGAAAGTAAAATTAAGTGGGTTTTTTGTTGTGGTTTTTTGGGGGGGCTTTTTGGTTTGATTTTTGTTTTTGGGGTTTGTTTTGTTTTGTTGTTGTTGTTGTTGTTGTTTTTTCTATTGAATTCAAGATTAGCTCAGTATTTTATTGTTGAATTT
>JANHGN010004693.1:0-21880 GCA_024605025.1 Megaceryle maxima | reverse complement strand
TCAAGGGGGGTGGCGCTGTGCGGGTGTCAGTTGTTCCCCCGAGAAAAAAAAAAAAGGATCCCCCCCCCCCCCCCTTTTCTCTTAGCGGAAAAAGGGTCAGGTTTGTACTTGGCAAATGTAGTAACAGCCCGATGAAGGTGAGGCGGGAGCAGTTACACTTCCGAAATGCCACCTGCACTCCACCAGCAATAACGAGAGCTTAGGGAGACAGCCAGCCGACTAGGTTTGGAAACCCACATAGAAGAATGGGTTGGTTTTCACACTGAACGTGGACTCCTGTAGCAACATGGGGGTAGGTTAAAACCCCTCGTGGCTGATGCACTCTTTAGTCGTGGACTGATGGAGGGGGCTTGACACCAGCATCGCACTCCAGGCAGCTGCATTCTGTTGGGTCTCAAAAGTTACATAGGCAGCATGAAAGGAAAGGAAAGGGTTGTTCTCAAGTGCAGAAAACAAAGGAGTAAAAGGACTGGTCCTGGAAACGTCAGTGCTCTAATCTGCTTGCAGTACTATAGGGGAAGGTTCAGAGTAAATCCCTAGGCATATCTTCAGATGGGTAAGTAGAGAATCACAGCAACATCCCAGTCAGTAGTGAGGCTTAAAAGAACACAGCCATGGGAAGATCCTTTCGTTTAAAGCCTTGCTGATACATGGAATTTTGTCTGTTCTGTCAAAAAACTGCTCATTGCTAAATCAAAAAATTCAAGATGGGATAGTAGCTCAGTGGAAAGCATGTAACTGCTAACAGACCTTTTACTACTACAATCTTAGGAAGTCCCTGGAGCAGCAGATGCAAAACAGCAGTAAAAGACAGCATCCTATTAGAGTGACCAAAGATGTACAAGGACGTTAAAGAAGACTACTGCAATAATGAAATGGCCAGTCTCTTCCTCTTAAAAGAGAACACATTTAGCAATCCTACTGAAGTGCCCAAATCTACTTCAAAATTTATCACACCATTTATAATGGCAGACCTATTTATGTGGAAGAGATGCTTTTTCTTATGCATTCCAGAACCTTCTACAGTATTTTTTTCCCTGGCTTTACAACTGTGTTCCTGAAAATAGCAGAACACTTGTGAACTGAGCATAATTAAAGGAATCATTAAGATGAATAGGAATATAGCATCTTGAATTAAAAATATTTATGGTTTTTGAAGATCATATTGATATCCTACAGCCTAAAGAGTTGAAAAAAAATTTGCAGTTATAAATACTGCAGTGATAAAAAGAAGCATCAACTAGGCAAAGATGTAATAAATCAGAGTAAAGCACATGAAAATTAGACTTAAGTATTTAATAACTTAAATGTATTGTTCTTGATTGTAGTGGTACACACATTTTTCCTTTTGTCTTAAAATTGGACATGATTTAATCTTCTAATTTGTTTAAAAAAAGCAATACTTTTATAAGCTAAACCTCACATTTTAATTGATATTTTTAGATCCCGAACCATGATGAAGCTCCAAAATAGTTCTAATGATCTGCAATAGAAACGTGTCATCATGATCACTTCACTGTCCTGAGACATACAGAGGTGATTCATCAAATTCCAGCATTTTCAAATTAGAGTGCCTCCCTCTTCAACAAAGCACATTGTTCAGCAGGAGGTAAAGCTTTTATGCTTTGATGGCAAAGTGGAGCTGAACTCTCTGGAATTTGCCCTTTTATCTACTGAAGAGATTCAAGACAACTATCAGGTTACCCAAGATTATTAGTGAATAGCCTATTAATATATTTCCCTGACAGAAATGGACAGGCAAGACGCCATTCCTTTGATGAGAAGTGTAAAAGCACTGCATTGTGGTTTTCGCTGTGCGATTAAAATTATGATTAACATTTTGTTACATAGCCTATATAATGCCCTTTGGATTGCAGTGTAGTAAGCAGAGTCATAAAAATGAATTGTTGGGGAAACTAAGTAAGGAACTTCATATACATCCTAAATGGACAACCACTCGATACACTCAGACTTCTCAGAAACATTTCCAGGTGGATGTACTGCATGCATAGGCTCAGCTGGTCTCATCAAATATAGATCTCTTGGTTTAGAGCAATCCGATGTGTTAACTTTCTAAGTACAATGAAATAGTTCCTGCAGTTGTGGCCTTCAGGAATTGATACAGAGCCTCTGTAGGTAAGACACAAACATCTTATGAAACAGCATTTATAAACATAACAGGAAAAAAAAGAGAGGCCTTTCTGTATTATCAGCTCATACCAAAATCATTTCATCATGATCTTGCTGTTCTATCTTTGAACTATGACTGCAAATTTATTTTGGTCAAAGTCCACCCAACTTTGCCACAATGAGTGACTGCCCTTAGGAGTCTACACTGGCAAGTAACCCTCTGCACCTGACTGTTCTGCAGATCCTGCTTAGGGACTGGCTGTGCCCCTGAATGGTCTCTCAGGAGAAGTTCATAGTTTCTCCCCTTGCTTTCTTCTAGATACCATCTTTTTACTTAAGGGTTGGTCTATGTAGGAGGATAGTTAAAGTATTAGACAATCCCCTCTCTAGAGAAACTGTTTCTCGATGCAAAGTAGAAAAGAGGCGATATGAAATAAGCAAGGCTACCATCTAGTGGTGCAACTGTACTTTCATACTTCAGAGGAACCTACACCATCAAATAACTTTCTGCTGAATATATTGATCCTAAACGCAAGCTTAACATAGAAATGTAATTAGAAAGGTTCGGTTATAGCAGAATGGTAACTTTCTTTGGAACGTTTCTCGAACATTTTTCACGCGACTCACCATGACATTGTCTCCATCTTAAAATACTAAATCAATTTTCCTGAAAGAATGAAAACCACCATGCACATTGCACACGCAGCTAGGGGATTCGAGAATTAGACTTGCAGCATGCAGTTCTTCATTACAGGCTTGAACATGCTCAGACATTTCAGTCCCCCAGTGCATTGCTTCCCAGGACCTGTGTGAAAGCACAGATTGCTCCTGATAGTTTGAGTCCCTGTCTCATTAGTGCTCCCTGGGCGCTTTCACATCTAGTAAAGGACCAGTTCTGCTATGGAGGAACTTCCCTGTGTTATTTATAAAGAAGCAAAGATTGTGAGGCATCAGTAGTAGACAAGATTATCCAGTAGTTCAGTCAAGCCAGGAACTAAATCAAGGCCTCCTGTTATACTCCTGCAGCCCTCTCCCATCTGCTGCAGTAGCCATCTCAGGCACGTTACTAGTACATTAACAAAGGCCGTATGGGAATAAGTGTAATCCAGAGAAATCTGCAGGCCAGCAGTTTGCCAATTTCTGGACATGCCAAGCAAGGCAGAATGATAATTTCAAAGTTTCTTTCTAGCTCTTCAGAAATGCAAAGCCTTGCATCCAGGAATGGTAGTAAAGTATGTTATAAATGATCTCTTAGACACCTGACTAGGTGGAATTCTCTGGTCGCTCCTTTCCATGCTGTTATAAAGTTGTGTATTTCAGGTGTGGAGGTTTCCTATGGGTGGTATGAAGGAAAGGTGGCCTAGCCTGGCCCCCAGGCATATGAACTCCTTGATTACATGATGCACTTACCCAGCCCACCCCCTCATCCAGACAGGGGCAGCTCCATGTTTTTTTTATCATTACAGGCAAGTTCTGGAGGTGGAAAGCAGGGTGACTGTGTTAGCTTGCAAACAATCACAATATTTGTAATAGGAGAACATACCAACTGACCACTGCAGGAAAACAGTCTGGTTTGGACTTTCTTCTAGCTGAAGGGGCCAGGCGAGGGAAAGGTGCTGTTTGTAAGAAAAAGCTGCTATTAATGCAGTTTCTAAATGCAACAGCTTAGGCACTCTGCTAGAAGGCAACAGGTGTTTTCAGAGCTAACTTTTCAAAAAACTACATTTACTGTTTTATGTGGCTCTGGTGGACAAAAATACTCAAAAGTTGACACAGAACAAGGCTTGTAATTACAGGCAGTCAAAGAAATAGAACAGCTTACACTTGCAAAGCTAATGTAGCTAAATTTCTTTTGTGTTGGCTGCTTCAAATGGGAAGCATAGCCCTGTCTGATGGGCACTAAAACATACGATACTCAATATTTTTCTACGGCTGAGAAACAGGAGTACAACAGAGATTTTGAGATGCAGTTTGTATTTAAGGCTACAAATATTTTGTGAAGTCAGTTATTCGAATAGCACAAAATAAAGCACAGCTTAGAAGTTTTGGGTCAACATTTCACCACTGCTGGCAGTTGCTGTGTTTCAGCCCTGGCACTCTTGCACCTTGGAGCTTTCCCTGGAAGTGCTGCACTGCCGGTTCCGGTTCAAACTGGGCAGCCAAGGATGGTGCAGCATTACAGCTCCTGGTGAGGCAGTCAGGAAACCCACACTGTGGGCCAGAATGGCTAACCCACTCATATACTATATATGCATTTATACACACTCACATCCACTAATACACATTAATTAAAAGGTGTAGAAAGCTAAGATAAAGTTGGAAACGCTAGGTTTACTAACGGCAGAAGGCCAGTGCTTTGTCTCCGAAACAAGAGAGACAAAAGTCCAGTGTCTAATGTCCTAAACACAGCTAGAAAAGCCCAGGCTGCAAATGCACTCAATGGGAACTTTGCCCTATGTGTATAAACATACACTGGAAAGAGCGGCATGGTTTTCGTTTATATTTGCAGCTGCAGAATGTGATACAGTCCCATTGTTTTTCTGGTCCATAGTGTAGTTCCCCTTGCCATCTAAATACTTTTCTCCACTGACACAGAGATTTGTTTCAGTGTGCACGTTCATAAACCAAACACCTCTGCTAAAACAGTAAGGCTCCAGGGCCAAATGATGGTGTTCTTCATACCCACATGAGCTTTGGGTAAACACTTTAAAACAGTGCTTGTTAAGCTGATCTTCAGAAAAAAACCAGTTTTTCCATCTGTGACAAACATTGTCTAAAGATTTCTCTGAACGTGTGGGGTTGGAAATACTGTCCTCTTTGTATAACACGGAAAAATTCCTGGAGCAGAGAAGAAGAAAAGCCTCCCTTTCTTCCCACTACTGATACTCTGAGACAAGCCTCTGAAGACACACACACGAGGCACTATGGAGTTAGGCTCTGAGACTGTCTTGGTGCACAGGCAGGCCTGGAAAGGATGATGTTTCCTGACTGGGCTTGTTTCACTGTGGTTTTTTATGTTAATTGCTTGCAGTCGAGCCAAAACTAATAACTTTCCTCTGGTGACATCCACAGCAGTGTCAGCGGTAGGGCCTCTGAATTGCTTCGTCCTCCAGTTGTTGAGAGCATCATGTACAAAACTGCTTTGCATTAGCAATGCACTGGGTGGTCACCATGTGTAAAATGCTTTGTGACAGAATGAGAACTTAACCAAAGGGTTATGTTTTGCTAGATGTACTTCTGGAAAGTGGTTATTAAGGTGGGGTTAAATCTGTCATTCTTAACACATCTTGAAATCAAAGCATTGTCTTGTAAGTACAAGTCAATAGCTACTGTTAATTTGTGTTTAACACAGGAATTAGTACAGGCAAGGCTTTGGAGGTCTCAGTGGCCA
This sequence comes from Megaceryle maxima, assembly GCA_024605025.1. Classification (NCBI taxonomy): domain Eukaryota; kingdom Metazoa; phylum Chordata; class Aves; order Coraciiformes; family Cerylidae; genus Megaceryle; species Megaceryle maxima. The sequence goes on along the minus strand of JANHGN010004693.1, from coordinate 16,359 downwards.
AAAAAGAACACACCGAATTCCGCTAGCATGGCTAAGGGATCTGTGTAAGACTTCTACCTGCTGTTACAGAGTGGAGAAACAAGAGCAGCTCAGATCTAGGTCTGTGAGGCTTTACATCTACTGTGATCACACTGAGAAAGAGGCAGAGCTGTGCTGCTTTGAGTCACTTCTGAGTCACCAGCCTTGCAGAGCTGCACACCAAATATACACAGAATTGCAGAATGGTAGGGGTTGGAAGGGACCTCTGGGGATCATCTCGTTCAACCCCCCAGCTAAAGCAAGTTCACCTGGATCAGGTTACACAAGAACACATCCAGGCAGGTTTTGAGTGTCTCCAGAGAAGGACAGTCCATAACCTCTCTGGGCAGCCTGTTCCAGTGCTCTGTTACCCTCATAGTAAGGTTATTCCTCATGTTCAGATGGAATATATATGTATACATCTATATATAGTGGCTAGGAACTACAAAGTTATGCCATAGATGTTAGCAGTGATTAAGAGGAGGAAGTCTGGAACTGGTTCAGATGCAGAAAGTTTCTTTCCCATGGAGTCCTGTACAGCCAGCCCACTTCAGGATAGGACTAGCTAGGCAGGCAGATCTCAGGGCAACCCAGAGACATCAGGCTTTCTGCTTTACTTGATGAACTGGCAGCAGCTCTGTGCCAACATCACTCCCAAGGTGAAGTAGCTCTAACAGAAAAATGTTGCTTGAACTTCTCACAAACTATCTGCAGCTGAGGCTTTATTTCAAGGACATTTCTCTAATTAAAAACAACATCCTCAGGCTTCCCAAGAGTGTGCACATGTAGCTGAGGAAGTAAACTTGGTGTAAATATTGTGGTACACATCTCCGGGTTCAGGGTGGCTTGTACTATCTAAGAAGTTTGCTTTTGTTAGGAAGTAGTGCTTTCAGAGAACAAGCTGAGCTGAGCACACCTTATCTCAGAACTTATGTAGGCAGGGGTGAACATGTATATAATAATCAGATGAGAACATTTCACCAGAAGACTACTCATAAAATACAGCAAGAATAGAGGACCATGTCAGATGTCTGGAACAAAGCAAACATCTTTCAGGATTATGAGGCTGATTTAGCTAAACAGCTTTTATTATTATTAATTTTAAATTATGTGACTTTTTGTTCACTGATTTCAAATGTCAGCTGCTTTAATTTCTGCATTAAAGACGGAATGAAGAATTGCCTTTTATGTCAGGGTTAATCCCCATCACTATCCATTCCCTCTTGCTGCCCCCCCCCCCAAAAAAAAAAAAAAACAAAAAATAAACCCCAGAACATAGTGTAACAAGGATGTGGCTGCCGAAACGCAGGAGTGCGAACATGTCACAAGAAACCACCCCCACATGAGAGTCCTTGTCTACAGGTGCCTCTGTTGTCATGCAAGCAGGAAGAGCTCTTTTTTTGCAACAGGCACAAAAGCTCTTGCTATCCCTTTCTGGCGGAGCCCTTCCTCTCACTTCTTCATCCAACAGCAAGCAAGCCAATGTCTTCATTTGCTCCTCACATTGCCCCAAGAAACACTAAAGCCATGCTAGCATATAAAGACACCACAGGTGACAACAGAGTTGCTCTACAAGTAAGAGCCCTCCTCAGCAGCTCCTTAAGGCATATATTCTATCCTCTCCCTGAAAAAGGTGTACTGGGTCTGACCGAGCTGGAGTGAACTTCCCCAGGGCAGCCCTCCCAGTGCTGTGCTTTGCACTGAGAGCTGGAAAGGTGCTGATCACACAGCTCGGTTGTGGCTACTGATGAGCAGGGCTTGCACAGCACCAAGGCTGGTTTTCCAACATTTCCCCTGCAGTGGGATAGGGTGGACAAGATCTTGGGAGGGGACACAACTGAAGACAGATGACCCAAACTGATCAAAGGGATATTCTGTACCATATGACATCAGCTCAACAATAAAAGCTAGGAAAAGGAGGAGGGGGAGGGGATCCGCTTGTCCTCTGGAGTGACTGCTATGTGTTTGGAGCCCTGCTTCCCAGAAAAGGGGCCAGACATTGCCTGCTGATGGGAAGTAGAGATGAAATCTTTGTTTTCTTTTGCTTCCATGTGCTCAGCCTTGCTTCACTTTTCATTGAACTGCCTTTGTCTTAACCCACGAGTTTCATCTTATTTTCTTCCCCCTGGTCTAGATGAGAGGAGGAAATGGGGGGAGTGATAGAGCAGCTTGGTGGGCACCTGGGATCCAGCCAAGGTCAAACCACCACAAAAAGTTTCATTCCTGAGGATGGAGACCACTGATGTAAAGAGGTATTTGGCAAGTGTCCTATGCCTTTCCCTGAGTATCCCATGCAGCACCTGAGGAAGTGAATCTCTACCACCTTAAATCTCTACCACCAGTGAGTCACTGTCTTGATATTCTTTCAACTGTCTGACAACATTCTTCACCTGTCTGCCTTTTCTCCCCCTACTCTCTTCCAGCTTAATAGTGGATAGTGCTCTGGAGATGATTTGGAGTGGCCTTTTATTTTGTTTCATAAGAAACTTAGTCCACCTAAGGTAAACTCTTCCAGCTGTCCTAGAGGAGAGGCTGTGAATGCTTTCTGGGTAGTATGTATGGCTGACAAGTATCTAAGGATAGAATTTGCTAATTTAGGTTGCGAAAGAAGCAAATGAAGACTTCCGGGGAGAAGACAACAGGGGTTATCCTCAAGTTGCATCAGGGGAGGTTCAGATTGGATATTAGAAAAAAAATCTTCACTGAAAGAGTGGTTAGGCACTGGAACGGATTGCCAAGGGAGGTAGTGGAGTCATCATCCCTGGAGGTGTTTAAAAAACAAGTGGACATATCACTTGAGGCTATGGTCTAGTGGACAGATAGAGGTTAAGATGAAGGTTGGACTTGATGATCCTAGAGGTCCTTTCCAACTGTAATGATTCTGTGATTCTATGGCCTGGGACAATACAGCAATTAGGAAGATGAATGGTGTTGCACAGGAGATTGTATTGCAAGGGTCAAATGCTGCTATTTATGTCTCACAACCACGAGCTTAATTCACATGGTTCATCTTGTTTTCTCTTGTGCCTGTTAATCCGAGGAAAGCATTGACTGCATGAAAATGTTAAGTATGGATGTAAGTCCTCATTGCTACACCAAAATTAGAATTCATTATTATTAGCTAGTACATGTATTATGCTAAAACATTGCACAAAATCAAGTCCTCTTCACGAGTCTTCTTCCTCAGGTGAAAGCACTAATCCCAAGAATGTATACATTAACAAAACGAAGACAGAAGAAGGAAAGATAGCATCCTGGCTTGTGTCAGAAATAGTGTGGCCAGCAAGACTAGGGAAGGGATTGTACCTCTGTACTTGGCATTGGTGAGGCCACACCTTGAATCCTGGGTTTGATTTTGGGCCCCTCACTACAAGAAGGACATTGAGGGGCTGGAGCATGTCCAGAGAAGGGCAAAAAAGCTGATGAAGGGTGTAGAGATCAAGTCTTATCAGGAGCGGCTGCAGGTACTGGGGTTGTTTAGCCTGGAGAAAAGGAGACCCAGTGGAGGCATCAGGGGAAGTTTAGATTGGACATAAGAAGAATTTATTTCTAAAAAGTTTGTCAAGCACTGGAACAGGCTGCTCAGGGAAGTGGTTGAGTCACCATCCCTGGAGGTATTTAAAAGACCTGTAGGTGTGGTGCTTAGTGACATGGTTTAGTCTTGGCAGTGTTAGTTTAATGGTTGGACTCAATGATCTTAAAGGTCTTTTCCAGTCTAAATGATTCTATGATTCTCCTCGACTAGACTAGAGTAGCAAGATGGATTGTTCCTGTCTATAGAGGAAGGGTGGCTTGCTAACATCACCAAAGAAAGCATTTGTGGGAAAGGAGACACATGCCAATAGACACCACTGTATTGTCTTCCTTATCCATTGAGACAAGCTTTCATATCAAATAAAAGCAGATAGTGTACCATTTAATTAGAAACTAAGACATTTTTGGCAACAATTATATCCCTCCTGCCTTTCTTGGTGGAAAAAGAAAGGAGTAACTCAGTGTTTGTCCTGCTTCTACCATGAAACAAAGCATACCTTTGCTGTGTCTCTGATAGATACCATCACCATATGGTGGACACAATTTTGCAGAGGAACAAGGTGAAGAGTAATAAGCATCCTGCCAGACAGGCCTGAATTCAAGAAAACCATAGCCACGCTGTTCAAAACTGAGACTCTCAAGGCAGGGTTTCAGAGCTACATTTTAGCACTTCAGCACCTCCACCTACAGACTTCCAGAGAGCTGTTGCATTCTGTAAAGTTTGGTTTTTACATGCTGGAGGACTTGGCTGTAATTCAGGGCAATTGCAGAGTCATTTCTGGCAGTCAATACACTCAAAAGCAGTCTTTAACTGAGCAGCCCCTCTGATCAGCCTGACCCTTTTATCAGCATAGCTTCAGTGTTACTCCTGTCCAGGTCAGACCCAGAGTTCACATCCTTCAGCATGTATACAACAATCCTTAGTCATTACATCTCCTAGCCAAAACATCCCCTCTTTGTGGGGAAGGAGACAGGAGAACCTAACTTTTCCAACCTTTATGTGAAATAAAGATTTGGGTTCTTCCCCTCATTCTCAACTCAGCAATGAGGTGCTTTGAATTTCTTTCCCTTCCCAGTCTGGCTTGACACTTGAGACATTTTAGTCCAGAGCTCCTGGCCCATGACCTCGAGAGCAGTGGCCAACAGCACTGGGTTGCAGTCACTGAGACTCCTCAAAGAAGTATTTAAATTAACCTAGCTGCAATTCAGAAACAAGCACATACCTCTCTCCCTTCTCAAAGCTCTCATGGACTCAGGCTCTCTATGAAAGCAATCAGTTGTGCTTGCCCCCTTGATCCCTCTGATTTACTAATTAAAGGCTGGGGCACTCACAGGAATTACTGCTGTGCTCCAGACAATTTACCAGAAGAGAAGGGGGGTGTTACTGCCTTACGCAGATCTGTGATGCCCACTGTCCCTGCAGTGGCTTCAGATATGTTTGTCGTGTTTTCTGTTTGGTACCTTGTGACACAGTGTGCAGGTTCTGGCCAGGATGGAGTTCATTTCCTCCACAGCAGCTCTCATGGTGCTGTGTTTGGGATCTGTGATGAAAACAGAGCTGATAACACGCTGATGTTTTAGCTATTGCTGAGCAGTGCTTGCCCAGCTTCAAGGCCTTCTCTGATTCTCATGATGCCCCAGCAGCCAGCAGGCTACATGTGCACAAGAAGTTGGAAGAAACACAGCTAGGACAGCTGACCCCAACTCATCCAAAGGATATCTCAGACCATAAGGCATCAGGGTTAGCAATAAAAGCTCAAGGGGAGTTTTCTGGGGGGCTGTAGCTTGGGGACTATCTGGGTGTCATTTGCCTGCTGGTGAATGATTGGTTTTTACATCTCTTGGTTTTATTCCCCCCACCCCCCGCTTTGATTGTTAGACTGTCTTTATATCAAGCTACAGGTTTTCTCACTCTTGCCCTTCCATTTTTCTCCCCCATCCTACTAGGAGGGGGTGAACAAGCAGCTGGGTGGAGCTTAGCTGCCTACTTTGGTTAATCCACACAATTTCTAAGACTTTCTCCAGCATCCAATCTGTGACAAAGGCTTTCTTCAGCTAATACCATTTTTAAAATTTATTTTGGAAAAGCTGTATACATTTGGTGGTATAGTTGGCTAGCCAGAGACTTCCTCTTTGCAAGGAGGTAGATGGGGACTGGGTGTGACACAGCACTCTCTTTTTACATAACTTTTCCGAGACAGGCATTTTTATGCAACTGTAGCAGATTTTTAGCAGTGTTGTCATTATACTTACTTTTTCTTTAAACAATATATTGATAGATTGAGCAGAATCTCCCTTAGAAATGATCACTCCTCCTATGGCCCCTTTATGCTGCTCATGCAGCGACCGAAACAACTCCTGCACTACTGTTTGCAGTCTCCCTGGACAGCCCAGACACAGGAGCCATCCCAGGGATGACTCTGTAATCTAGGAATCTGAGCACTGCCATTGCTGCAAAGAGGCTGAAGTTATAACCACCATTTGCCAGTGAGCAATTCAGAAATAGGATTTTTCTTGCCATTTTTAGCCTTCTCTTTTGTAGACTGCAAGACATGTGCTTTGCCATCCTCTCAGAGGAGCTGCATGCAGTTTCTCCTATGTATGTATCAGGGACCATTAGCATCATATTTGTTCATTCAAGTTGCTTTGCTATACTGGCATTTTACAGTGCATGAAGAGTTGATCACAAAGGAAAGACAGCCAAAGATACTATATATATAATAAATATTTTGGGTCATTTTTAGCTTGCTTACAGGTATCAATAAATGTTGATAGCTAAAATGTAAGGGGAAAAAACAGAAATAAATTGATACTGTCATTTACTGTGAACCTTTCCCTGTTCTCCCTGAAGATGTCTGGTTTTGAACAGTATGTCCTGCTCTTCTCTTTGATGCAATAGACTGAACCACAGGATCATAGGATACTTGAGGTTAGAAGGGATCTCAGGATCTCTAGACCAACCTCCTGCTCAAAGCATGCCCAACTACAAGATCAGACCAGGTCACTCAAGGCTTTGTCCTGTCTGGAAACATCCCAGCTTTGCCCATAAAAATACAAACCCCTCTTTGCTATCCTATCTTTTCTTCATTAAGTCTTGTTACATGTAGAACCAATGCCACGCCGTATTCTGAACCTTTTATGGCCATATTTCAAAGATTTCAAAGATCTGTAAGCGTCTTTCTCTAGAGTTCACTGTAAACTGAGTAAGGTTGATAAACAGGTCTCTGTTCAAAAACGCGTGCAAACAACTGATGCGATTCCCCTCTAACTTACAGTGCAGTAGATCTAAAGTTAATTTAAATGTGCTTGAAATTAGGCAAGTACTTAGAAATTTGGCTGCACAAAATCATTCTGAAATGGGTTGGAAAATCAAAGGCAGAAAGTCTTCAAAACCAAGCAGACTGCAGATATTCAGCTGACTGTTTTGTTCAGTATTTGCATTGTTTGAAAGGTAACTGTGAAGCATCTCAGTTATCCACAAGGCTCTCATCTGGCTGCTTACCAGTAAAATCTGAAAGTCTGTTTTGACTCCACGTGATTTCTAGTATTTCAAGTAGGTTGATTTTGTTTCCTTGTTCAGAGATGTTTTAGTCCAAAGACATTTTGTGGAGAAACTGTCAGATCATGAATAAAAGATAAAAAGCCCAGTATTTTATAACCAACTTCATTGGACTGGTTCAGAAATTGGCTCAAACTTCAGAGATGCAATCAGCAGGTAGGTCACTTTTGTGACAGTTTTATAAACATACTGGGATTTTTACAGTAAGTATCTAATGCTTAATGTTGAGTATTAAAAACGTCACGTACTTTCCGCAATACACGCACAGCAAGGGTCCAACGCAAAATGCAGGGTCGAACAACAAAAATGTAGGCACACGCTTTCGGGATAAACAAGAGCTCGGGGACTGGGCTGCCGGTGGCGGGGAAACGTATTGCCCTTGGTGATGTCTGTCACTTGCCCCCGCCAGCAGCGCTAACCGACCCCGCGGGGGGCGAGGAAGCAACGGGCAGGGCAGGGAACGACAGCACTCCACTACTGCCACCTCAGCCCCGCCGCTTCTAGTATATTCTGCACACCGACGTAAGGCGGGCTGGGGTCCTCCCCGCAGCCGGCCGCACCCCGCTCCCGCGGGGGAGGCACCACTCGGGCTAGGGCAGTGCCCCTGGACCCCCGGCCTGGCTCTTCCCCGCCCCGCGGCTCCCCGACACCGACCCCCAACACTCCCGCGGGTCTTTCGTTCCGCAGCGGAGCCGCCCACCCCCAGCTGGCACCGCCGCGTCCCCCGCGCTTTGGTCGTGCCCTGCTCCTCCCTCTCCCCCCGTCGCGTATGCGGAGTGGGCCAGCCCGCCCCTATATAGGAACCGGGTGGGCGGCTCCGCGCTGCAGCGTCGACGGCAGCGGGGGGCTGCACGCGTAGAGTCGTGGGGGACATCGCCGTGCCTGGGATTCAGCCTACCTTCTCCTCGGCTCCCTGCAGCCATGGCCTGGCAGCCTATGGAAATCAACCCCGAGGTGCGCGAGGAGCGGCGGGGAGAGGGGAGGGGGTCGGGGCTGTGGGGGCGGACGGTGGGGCGCCGGCACTCATCCCTCTTCCCCCGCATTGTCTTCCAGATGCTGAACAAAGTGAGTGCCTGCCGCAGGACCGACGCGGGCGGGTGGGCGCCGCCCTTTCTCCCTCCATCCCTCGGCATCTCACCTTGTCGGGGCAGAGCCAGCTGGAGTGGCGCGGGGAGGCGCGGAGCGGCACCGCTGCGCGGGGCGCGGCCGCACCTGCGGAGCCGCGCTGCGGCCGCGCCCTCCCCCGGGGCGCCCCCTCGAGCGGGTGATGCCGGGAGCTGTGCGCCGGCGAGGCCGACAGGGGGCGCCGCACGGCCGCGCGTTGTGCTGTGTCACTGGGGCGCGGCGAGGGGGCGGCTGGGCCCCGCCGGGAGGAGGGTGGGTGTGCTGGGGGATGTGGCGGCCGGGCCACCCGCTCGCCGTGCCTTGTACAGGTGCTGTCCCGCCTGGGGGTCGGTCCGGGATGGCGCTTCGTGGACGTGCTGGGCTTCGAGGAAGAGGCGCTGAGCGCCGTCCCGACCCCGGCCTGTGCGCTGCTGCTGCTGTTCCCCCTCACCGAGCAGGTAAGTGGCGGGTGGGGGCTCTCCCGGGGCGGTGGCGGTTGTGTCGCTTCTGGACCACTCTCCTTCACATGGTCTCTGGGCTGCAGCCCTGGAGGCAACAGCTGTGAGGGCTGGCTTCAGGTACCGAGCCCATGACTGCCCTGGTGCTGTGTGATAGCTGGCCCCGTGTGAGATTTCACCCTGATTAGGCCGCCTAGGCCGTGTATGGCACAAACGCCTCCGGGAGTACCAAGCCGGCCTCTCAATGGCAGTGTCTGTACCTGCTGGCTGATGGTGGGTAGCTCCTGCTGTCAGGAATGTGCCTGTGGCGCCTCTCCAAGCATCAGATGATCGGGACTGGATTTGGCTTGCACTGGGACTGTAGGGAGCTGGTGGGTAGTATATGCTGGGTGATTGGCCCCCTGCCTCAAAATAGCCTGAAATAAAATGAACTGAGCAACAAAACAAGGTCTTTTATTCTAATACTCCTATTACACTTTGCTTTGTGTATCAGACTGAGGAATGGTGGTTCTGTTACTGTACTGAATCATTGCATCTGGAAAGGCCTAATTATATTGTGTGGCTAATAAGTTTAGCCTGATGGATGTTAAAGAGGTAGATGAGGAGATGAGCTTTGAAATGAAGCATATTTATCAAGTTACTTAATGGAAGGTATATAGCCTTTGAGTAGTGATGGGTTTTACCACTCATCTGTACATTGTTCTGACAGAGGGGTTTTTGAGATAACCAAAAGGTACAAAGGCAAGCTATTGTAGAGACCTGCTGAGTGGTCTCGTTAAACGGACCAAAACAATTGAGAAGAGAATACAAAAGAGCCTATCCATTGTATAATTTCCCACCCCAAGCTGTTTCCAGTGTTCAGAACAGATGGAGAGGCTAAGAACAGTGCTTTTGGATATCACTGAGTCATTCAGGTAGTCTAGTCCATTAAGATTTGGCTTACATCCAGTATAGACATAATGATGCTTTATTGGACCTGTGCTAGGAAGATGAGTTTCTGGGTAAAGCTTTGTCTAGTCCTGGTGCTGATTCTCTTGCACAACTCATTTGTCTAGTGGCTTGTATAATAAAAAGGTATCACTCTGGTGAAATGCTTAAAAAAGTTGCATGTTTACAGCATGAGAACTTCAGGAAACAACAGACTGAGAAAATAAAGGACCAAGAAATTAGTTCCAAGGTATACTTCCTGAAGCAGACAGTCAGTAACTCCTGCGGGACGATTGGTCTGATACATGCAGTTGCTAATAATAAAGACAAACTGAAGCTTGGTGAGTATGAATGTTCTGAGGTGCTTGAATTTCCTTTTTTTTCATGATGGGAAGATTGAGTGGGTATGGGCTGAGACAACTGGGGCTTTCATGCAAGCCAAGTTAAGGCATGCTGTACTGCTTCAGCTGGTCAGTGGGGTGTCTCAGCTATTGGAGAGGGGCTCATGATCTTGCCTGTTGCCTGCATTGCAAAAGGGTGTGTACTTCGACTCCTGTCTGGTAGCTGCAGAGGTATCATCCTAATGAACAATGCAAGAGGAAAGGGACATGTTGTAGAATGGGCCAAAGTCTGTTTGGGAAGGATCATGTTCTGAAGGAGCTATTGACATTAGTATTGATGTCAACTTGAAGAGAAGCACAAGTAAAAAAGTAAACTTGCTTGGGGTAGTCTGTAAATCAACCTAAACCATTTTTTTCTGGGGAAAGTAGAGGATAATAAGGGCCTCTAAGTAGACCTCTCTTGCAGAGGTAATAGTTTTCATGGTTCTCTCCCTATAGAAAAGGATGTAAAACTGGCTTAGGCAACTGGTGGCTGGAAACTGCTAGGAAATGGGGTTTTAAGTTCATAAAAAAAAAAAACTGTCACTGAGTTGAGGAAATGCTTTATTACTCTAAGACTAAAGATCTGCAAAATAACATCCTGAGAGAACTTGAGCCATTTGGTGTGGGATTCCTTATACAAAGGAAAAGGCATATGGAAGGCCAAATGAGAGTAGCTTTGCTTTACTCTCGAGGATTCTCTGAAATGGCACACCTGAGTGAAATGAGTGATGTAGCCCATCTTTCATGTAAGACTAGAACTCATCACATCTTAGTACTGCACTACCAGTTTATGTTCTAGAAAACCAAACTAAGCCTATCATAAGCAAGTGCCGTGTTCATTTGAAGGCAGTGAGACATTTACCCCTATTTCTGTTGATACTTAAGTGTTTTTGAGTTTCTTCAAAACAGGATTGAAGATTTCTGCCAAAATCTGCAAGGGGGGGAATCAGAGAAGCTAAGTCCAATTTGAGAGTGAGTTCCAAGACAAGCATACAGAGTACCCTGAAGCACTTAAACTCTGTCTGTTTGTGTGGCTTGTTGAAGTAAGCTAGTGATCCAGAAGCTATTAGTAGCTGGAATACAGTTATGTGCAGGAGATAGTTCCAGGCTGAATACACTGAGTCCTAGTTAGTGCAACAAGCATTAATTATTCTGGGGTGCATCTGATCTATAACTTTATGCTTCACCTGTCCTGAATAAAATCTTGGATTATCTTGAGCAGATGAGGGGTCTGCCCTGAAGAAGTTTCTTGATGAAACGGCCGATCTGTCTCCTGAAGAGAGAGCTAAGCATTTTGCAAATAATAAGGTATACGAACTACACAAACTGCTGGCAGCTGTCAGCACTTAAGGATGTATTAACCTGTATCTGCTTTCTCTTTAAGGCTATACAAGAAGTCCACAATTCGGTGGCACAAGAAGGACAATGTCGGGTAAGATAAAAATGCATAAAATTTTGGTATAAAGAGTGGAAGCTGTAAGGCAATACAATTTTGGCTAGCAGATAGTTGTTACAGCTCAGGAGGAAAGAGAAAGTGACTCTTGGATGAATGCTGGTGCAGAGTTTCTTTCTCAAACATGATTTGAAAGTTTCAGCTCAGACACAGCCTGAAAATGTAACCATACATTAGGATTTCTGGTACTTGACCTTGTAGTGGTTTTGCAGAGACTTCTTTTAGCTGAATTTAATCTTGTAGTCCTTTGCAGTTGATTTGTTGTTGACATCTCTCATTTAGTCACAGGCAGGATTCATAGTACTAGGCTTTTCCATCTAATAAATAGTCTCTCCTAAGGTTGAGGACAACAGTGTGAACTTCCACTTCATCCTATTTGTCAATGTGGATGGACATCTGTATGAATTGGGTAAGTTGGACTGGGCCTGCCCCTGTGTGGGGCTCAGACTAGATACTTGGTACTAGTCAAGCTGTTAGCTGAGGCTCTTAAAGACCATATCTAATTTGTATCTTCACTTGAGGATTTTAACTGAAGGCCTATGCCTTCTTGTAAAGCATGTTATCCCCTGAAGAGCTGAGAATACTTAGTCCTTTTCTTATTCAGGCTATCAATTGACAATGTGTTCTGACCTCCCAAATGTCTTCACTTGTGTACTTGTTTCTTGGGCCCACTATGCTCAGTTCTGCTTATTCAGAAGTAATAATCAAGTACACAGAGTGATTAGACTCTTTCACAGATGGGCGTATGCCATTTCCTGTAAACCATGGCACAAGCTCAGATGACTTGCTATTGAAGGTAAGACTTCTCCTTTGCTGTTTGTTTCCCTGAAAACAAGGGTGATGAAAGGGTGAGAGGCATGCTCAATACGTAATGGCTGTGCAAACTGGCTGTACAAGTTGGTGCTGCTTAAATTGTGGTAACAAAGTAGTGCTGTGCCACAGAGCTGGTGCTACAAGACCTTGGAACTTAGTTGTGGGTTCCATAGAGGAGCTGTGGAGACTTGGTCTTGACAGCAAGTGTGTTCTGATAGTCTAAACAGCCTTTTTTTGTCTTCCAAGGATTCTGCTAAGATCTGTAGACAATTTACAGAACGTGAAAAGGGAGAAGTTCGTTTTTCTGCTGTGGCTTTCTGCAAGTCTGCCTGAGACTCTGAAGAGATGCAAGGAAAGCAGTTTAATAGCACACCAGTAAATGCAGTTTAAACTTCAGTGCTTCAGTACTTGTTAAACACAGCTGTTCTGGTAACTCAAATTGTTTCCACCTCTTGCTATACACAGGAGCAACATCAGCTGAGCTTATGCTAAAAGGATGAGCTCAAGTTTTAATGTGAATGGTTTGGACACATCGGATGTCTTTAGACTTTTTTCACATGTTAAGTAGAAAATGCTTAACAGGGCTTGTTTAATCTGTGTCATGTTAATTGAGCTGTTGATTGATATTTCCTTGTACTTAATGAGAATAAAATGTTCTGCTGGAAGACTAAATGGACTGAAGTGATCACTAACTTTCTCCAAAAGGATTTGTGTGACATCCTCTAGAAACCTGGTTTACCAAGGACCCTCCAAGCTCTCTGAGCAAAAAGTTGATGTCATCTTTGGGTTAGCAAGACAATTGCCTTTTCTAGTGTCTTGAAAGTCTCAGCCTAGAGAGATGCACCAGTTCCCATAACATGTTCCAGTGGTGCATTGCCCTTCTCCTAAAGCTTTTCCTGATGTCAAATCCCCAACCATTAAGCTGCACTTTAAAAATATTCAGGGTGGTAAAGTGGGAGGGGTAAGGAAGGATGAAAGAATGCTTAAATTGTCTGCTCTTAGAGGCTCTCTTATTAATGCTACAACTAACAGAATACCCACTAGAGGGTGGTGGTGTTTCCTTGGGTGAGATGCCATTAGAACAGGCTTTTTCCTCTGCCTCTAGCTAAACGATCTTGGTTAATGCTAAACACAATCCTTGGCTATTAACTTGTGATAGTGTATCTTCTGAGGCCTTCCTAACACAACCCCTTGCTTCCGAAATTGCTCAAAGGAGAAACCCAACCTCTCTCAATTCTTAATAGCAGGATGAAAGTTTTTATTCAAGAGGAGGAAAAATTATTAAATACATATTAACACTTTCCTTGGCTTCCACTGTGACTTTAGTGGAAGCTATTCGTGCCTGAGTCTAGCTGCTGTTTATCTGCACCTCCTAGCTCATAAGTAGCTGCAAGAAAGGATAAATACTTGTCAACTCGGCCTCTCCTACTGCATTAAGTCCTAATCTGTGCCTGCCAGCCATGTTGCATGGTGTTGGGTAACTTGTGCTCTTACGTGGTCACAGGTGCTCTCTGTATGCTGCAACCCATTCCTGGCCTCCAGGATTTTTTGAAGGGTACAAGTTTTGATTATCAAGCTATGTGTGATCTGAAGGGGGTTGGGATTTGGTCTTGTTATTGCTCATACAATTAAATATCTGATAGCTGAAGTTAGCAGGGGGTTGCAGCACATTTTAATTCAAATTTTGAGCATTAGCTAAAGCTCAGTGTGTCAGTTCTCTTAGCTGGGAGGTGAGAGCTACCTCCCCAGGGAACGTCTGTTACGTGTCACTTGCTGTTCCCTTAAAACAGCAGTGTCTTCTGCCTGTTAGTGGAAGTTGGTGCAGGGTGGAGGGAGGCCTCCTGGGGTATCTCTGCTGCAGCCTTCTGCTCCAGCGCAGGCTCAGAGCCATGCCTGCAGCTCAGGCTGCTTAGCAACCACGTCTGCAAGAGAGGAAGTGTAGGTGTCATTAGCAGAGGAGGATGGAAGGAACAATAAAAATCAGATATGGTTGGAGGAAGGGGGATGAGTGAGCAGAGCCCAGTCAGCTGTATGCTGTATCTGGGGGTGTGTGCTTTAATTCCACAGGGGACCCTTTTCATGCCTCTAAGACCACTGCTGAGGGTACATGCCCTAACTGCCCCTGTATATGGTTACAGAGGTAGTCAGTCAAGGCTGAAACAACCTGAAAGTGCACTGGAGATAACTACTGTAGTTTTTACAGTGACTACAGCAGTTAAATGGTTTTGGCTGGGTTTTTTTTTGTTTGGTTGTTTTGTTTGTTTGTTTGTTTAATCTAGCAATATAAATCTCTAGTGGTACTGAAGTTTAAACTTTAAAACTTTAAAATTTTAAACTTATTTTCACTCTTTTGCTCAAGCTTCTCTGCTAAGAATCTACTGAAAGACAATATCTGAATAATTTTGATCTCATGGAAAAACAACAAAAGGGTTGTGACAGACCTTTCTTATTTTCCCACCTTCTGATCCCAGGTAAAGCTTAAATGAATGGAAATAACATTCAGTCTTTAATTGTTCTCTCTATCCATCCACTCATGTATTAACACCACTAGCTTTTCCCTGCTATAATTACCACAGGGGGCTGGTAAACCACTGGGCTTTACTCTCAAACAGGTAGGAAGAGGAGTTGCTGGGGATAGCAAAAATCAGGTGTTGGACTAGAGTTGGTTTGGGTGAGGGAAGTCTCAAAGGGGGTGAGAATCTGTAAGCTGGATAGATGGAAGCTTTTGTGATGCTAACAGTGCAGCTGTTCCAGATATTCTTCTGCATTCAGAAGAAAAGTCACGATGTATGGAAGTGTGTATGTGCCAAGTCAAAGCCATATAGAATGAGCCATAAGTAGAAAACATGGGAGATGTTGTAAAGTCATATCAGGTATGTATAATCTAAACATAAATGGGTTTTGTGCATATTTTCCAGGTAGCAGGTAATACTTGCAAGTTTTTGAATTTTAATCTTTGCCCATTGTTTCACACGTTAGCAGGAGTGTTTGGACCAAGAGGTGTATATGTCTGTAGGATTTTTTTTTTTTTTTTGACACATGCATCAAAACACATTGTTTTCTTGAAAAGAAGATCTCTAATGTAGTGTTTTCTATTGGTCACATCCTCTCTGAAGTGAGGATCATTTTGGTTTATGTCTCTCCTTGTTTTCTTCTCTTTATACTTTTATCTTATGTCCATAGTTCCATCCAAAACTGTTGCCTTTCCTTGATTTCCTGGGTAACCTCCTTAATTAAATCAGCTCTTTTGAACTTTGTAATTTCTCATCTAAAACCCTACATGTTTTCCTAAATTTATCCCAAAATTTTCACTTTGACAATCACTGAGAAGGGCAGGAGCTTTTGAAGCCTGTTTTGTGTTTTATGCCCACTCTGAAAGAAACCTGTGAGTGGCTCTTGCGACTGCTGTTCTTCCAGATGTGTGAGGAGTCTATTTAACTTGAATTAAGAGATTCCCGCCATTTTTGTGCATCCTTCCAGAGGTGAACTTTTAACAGTTAATATACAGAACTATCCTTGGAAATATCTGAGAACTATTTAAGAATCTCGGGTAGGATTTCAAGCTTATCTGTTTAGACCTGCACATTGCTTATTTAGAACTGTATCAGGGTTCTGCATACAGATCTGCACAATGTATCATTTTCTTCACCGTTTTCTTCTGTGCCGTGTTGAAAGCTGTAGTTAACCTGTTCTGTAGGTGGCAGCATTGGGAAACTTTTAGCAACAAGTCTGACTTGGGAGCCATCGATGACAAAACAGATCCAGGTGCAATTTTATTTAACTGCCTATGTAATGTTAAGTCCACTGGCTGCCCTACTGCTTCCAGGGGGACCACTCACACACTTAAACACACTTCTGATTTTAGAGCCAAATAGCCAATCCTTAATTTTGTCAAAAGTTAACTTGGGCATGATGTAATGTCCAAAGCTTCTTATGTATTTCAATAGCCTTTGGCTTAGGTCCGTAGCTTATTTGCAGCTGATACAGCACCACACCATCTCTTTGTCCAGCACATACTGACGTACTATATATGCTCTACTATTTCCATGCTAAATAGGATTTTTTTTTTTTTTTTTTTTTTTTTTTTTTTTTTTTTTTTTTTTTTTTTTT